>VZTO01019051.1:235505-265578 GCA_013400615.1 Syrrhaptes paradoxus
GAACAACCAACTTGCTTTGTAGTAGAAAATAGTAAATTTCTGCCCCTGGGTCCTTCCCCAGGCAATAAACAATCCGAGTTACAGATGAGAGTATGAGCATCCTGGCTGTACATAAACAACACAGGCTCCCCTGAATATCTGCAAAGGAACTAATGGGCTAAGGCATAAGCTCCTGTTGTGTTTTGAGAAACAAAGGAGAGACAAGTGCAGCACCATGCAAATGTGTGCACTGTGGTTTGTACACTGGAGTTGCAAGGAAGGTCTTTTGTACTTGTCTAAATATACAATGGCTCATTTTGCAAAGAGAACAATTATGTTTAATGATAAAGCAATTAACCTCCTTAACGGTGACTGAGCAGACAATGCACAGGCATCAGGGGAAGAAGAGGACAGCTGGGTGCATGAAAAGAACTCGTTTATTTCAATAATATATAGTCTAATGACGATTACTTTTTATGACCTCAGTCTGCAAAGTCCATGTAATTCCTCGTAGAAAGTTTCTCCACAAAGTAAATCTTTCATTGTTCTTTGTTCTAAAATAAAATAAGCACATGCCAGAGACCCTGGCATTTTGGACCAAAACCCCTGGAACTGATATGCACATGATGCAGAAAGGGAATTCAAAGAAAAACAAATGGCAGTTATTAGCAGTAGTTATAAAGCAGCAAAATGGAGCAAGTTAAAAACAGAGGGAAAAAAAAAAAAAGGAAACCTGAGCTTGCTTTACTTAGAGAGAGACAAAAACCCCTCATTTAGAGCAACAATTCAAACCCTAGCAGGAAAATTCATCCCCACTGCTGAACCAAATGGCGAAAGGTGAGAGAAGAGGAAAAAAAAAAACAACCAGCAGCAGAGAAGCTGCTTGCTGAGCAAAGTTAATCACTGTGTTAATCATGCTGCTTCTTGTTGTTCTGGGTTTTAAAAATTTTTTTTTTAATTCTTCCATAAAATAACATGGCAGAATCTAAAAGGCTACTTTAACGGGTCATTTTTCAACTCCCCTATGGATTCTATGCTGTTATGGTTCCAATATCCCATCCATACCTGGGACCACAGTCCCCTCAGAGGGAGTGCTAGCCTTCTCACACTAAAATCTCCAAACACAAAGTGGGGATGGAGAGACACGACACCAAAACTCAGCCTTGCTTTCCCTACAGCATCTCTACGCACAAGCCACAAAGAAGAGAAACCCTTTTCTTCACACAAGACTAAACCTCTAGTGCTCTAAGGAGCTACAAGATCTCAACACTCCGGGTTGCCCACTTTGCTTTTTTTTCTCCAATTTATGCTAGTAGGCTGCAACATTAGGATGAAGGATACTCTTAAAACAAAAATTGTCTGAAACACCAGGGGTCATTCCTTACTGATCCCAGGAACACTACTCACATGAGAAAGGGAAGGTGGGAAGGTAGGAGGTGGGTCACAGTCTGGTGATACATCACTGCACATTGATCACAGAGAATTTTATAGTACAGTTGGATTTCAAAAAAAAAACCAACAGTTAAAGCCAGAACTGAAATACAGCTTCAGGGACCCTATAATGACTCTCTAAAAGAGAAACAAATTTCAACTTGGCTTACCAATATTTGTTTTTGCATTTCAATAGAGCATTACTCTTGTGTATTTGCATCTCTCCTCCTACCATAAAAGTCAGGATGGATGCAGACCTGTCATTACAGGGCACATTTTCCAAAATGCTGCAACTTCATTTTTGAATATTAATGCTTGTAACAATTGGGACTTCAACAACAGCGACACATGACCAAGTGTGTGACCAGTCAAAGCTTAGCTGTGCAAATTTGTTTTGGAGCCATATAGAAGAGATTAATTTTCCTCCTGCAATTTTAAATTCTCTCTAGTGTTGTATGCAGGTATGTATCCAAAAACCTTCGTGGTGATAGGTATCTAGAACACCAACTGAAAGGCACTCAAAGCATCCTGGCAGTGAAGGTTTGCCATGCGTCTATGAAGGGTACCCAAAGGCCACAGAAACAAACATCATGGCTCAGACCCATACAAACCCTGAGCAACCAACTACCATCACATATATCTACCTCACAGATTATTCCTGATTTAACTGTGAATCTGCCCCCAGCAGAACTGCGGGCCACAGCACAGTCCATGTACTTGCGTGCCTGTTTTACTATGGCTTCTATTTCTACAGGACCTAGCAACCCCCACGTACTCAGACCAGGATGTGCAATACATGAAAAAACCACTTCCACACCCCTAGTTTACATTCCAACTGGGAGGATATCTACAGAACGGAATCTTACTTCAGCCTCTGCTTAAAACCACCAGGATTAGGAGGATCTACATCAGCAAGTTGCCATTATCTTTTAATTTTGATCCTTGTTGTACATGTTCTGACTTCACTTATTAACTCTAACCTGGAAACTGTCTGAGGCATAACCTGTGTGTCTCTCAATCTGCGTACAGTACTGTGTAAAAATTCTTGCACACCCCATGATTTCATCATAAACAAACCGTATGAAAGTTTGGTCCAACACAGACAGATCCAGAACCATTTTCTAATGCAACCTGATATACAGCGTCCTGCCACTGACTCCTGGAGGATCAGCACTGTGGAACACAGAACTTACAATTCAAATTTCCCACATCCTTCCTGGTGATTAAAAATGCTATTCCTCTAGCAAAAGGTTCAGCCCAGTTGTTATCAACTTTTCTTTTTTCTAAAGCCATGAATTATTTGTTTCTTGGCATGTCAGAGGTGTGGAAAGACCACAGCTGACAGCAAAAAATAAATCAGCTGGGATAGAAGAAAGTTAAGGGGTGAAGGAAACCGCTTGCAAGGGTTTTTCTCCCATTTTAACAGCCAGGCAAAAGGAAAACCACACAGTGTTAGTAGAGTGAACACCTGACTCAGCTGTTCATACCCTCAGAGTCATAAAGTCTGGAGTACCAAGGACAGAGCGTGGAGGCGGGGAAAATGCAGGGTTTATGGAATCGTAAGAGAGGAATTTTTCAGCTGAATTAACAGTCATGTGGTAGATGTGCTCAAAGTTGCTCGGAGAGGAGATCAGACGGGAGTGATGATGAGGGAATTGATAAGGGGAACGCTGCTATCAAAGACAACAGAGAGAGAAAGCAATGAAGGATGGTTGTACAGGTTACATCAGCAACAGCAGTCCACAAGAGCAGTCAAACACTGAAGGACAGCCAAACTGCAACCCTGCTTGCCCCTCAGCACACAGGTTCTTACATTGTCACCCCCAGTCCTCTGAGCACCTTCCTTACATGCTGTCATACAGGCCTGCCGCCCTTGCTGTTGCTAAAACATTAAAAACAAATAAAACTTTTAACTCATTGGGAATTGATTCTAATATTTATTATTATTTGATATTTCAAAGAGCACCACAGTTGTAAAAGGTGCTTTACAGACAGTTGAGAAGCATCAGTTCCCTGCCTTGAGGAGCTTACAATCTAAAGTAGACATAACACAAACAAAGGAAGGTGAGCACAGGTGAGATGGTGTGGGGAGAAGAAAAGATGAGAATACACAACAGTTAAAAGACTGTAAGAGATTTCCTTCTGTTATTCATGCATTTTAGCAATTCCATTAAAATTAATTATCACCCGTACAACAAACACAGAGTATTTCTAACAGGAGGGAACAGTGTTTCGACAGGATAGGGACACAGGTCGGGTGGGAAGGTGAACTGGTTAGTGTCAGACAACTGAACAATTTACTCTTCTGCAGACAAGACAACACAAGGCCTATGTCCTTCTGCATACTCACTTAATCCTCACAGTGATGAAGAGACTTTGCACTGCCCTCTCTGCACTGCAGAAGACTAGGGGCCCTTAGCAGATAAGGTGCAAAAGTATTGGGAAATTCAAATGTTTTTAATAAGTCAACTGAGCAATGTGCTCCCAATGTGTGATGTAAAGAAAGTGAGGGGAGAATCTAATTCATCTCTACAGAATGTGCTGACACAAGTGCTCTTCTAATTTAAAGTCACATAAATCCAGATTTAATGGAAAAGCATTTCAAGGCTTGGTTTCCCTCCCTGTACCATCTGTACATGTTCAGCAGGTCAGCCTACAAGGGAGATGTTTGCCCAATGGCCACCAGCAAATCAGAACACCTTTTCTAATTTCTAATTTTCTCTTCCCCTTGTCCAGTTGATTTTATCACCTTAAAAACAAACAGATCTAAGTAACATTAGAAATGTTAGGACTTACAAAAATAAAATATGGCAAAAATACAGCTTACCCCTCCTCTAAACCTAAGGCACTACTTTTTGTATGTGGAACATACGAAAGTCTGGAAGATCATTAAGTCACATCCCAATACATATTATCAAACATTATTGTAACTCTTCATTTCAGCTGGTAAAATCCAACTTTTTTTTTTTTTTAAACACATAGTTATTATGAGGCTTTGCATGTTAACCAAAACAGCAATTATGACATTATGGCATATAAGACATAATATACGTTAAACTGTTATTAGTAAGTTTAGCAGCATCTAAATATCAGTACAAGAAGCCACCATTCCAAGAAAGGTCCAGGAAAACAGACTTTGCTGAGTTATCTGCTCACAACAGAGAACTGGCAGCAAAGTCACCTTCATTCCTAAAAGCCAATAAGGGAGAAAAGGGGGTGTCTAAAATCACAAGCTAAAAAGCAGACCATGAAAATATTTAGCCAGCATTCATGAATGTGAGAAAGCCACGATACGGCAACATTTTAAAAACTATCCTCCATGGAACTTTCTCCATGGGTTCCACCATTAGATGCATGCATGGGCTTCCCACTTTCATTAAAGAATACCAAATATGAATAATTATTAATTTACTCTGAAAGTTTCTCATTTGAAACAAGCAAAGCTTCACACATCATCTAGAATGGAAGTATAATGGCTCATGTATAATGAAGTCAAACTGAAGCATAATGTTCAAACATAATGGCAGTCAAGACTAGCTTTTGTATGTGAAATACTTAGGCATGCAGAATATGAAAGCAAAAATCAATCCTGTACATCTGATGTACACAGAGAGGTGGTCTGTGCTGCAGTTAAGTGCAGTTCCAGATTTCAGATCTTCACTACAAAGAAGCATCCACGATAAAGTGGCTTCAAGGGACAAGAGGGCAGAAGGGAGGCCAGACTGTACGGCCAGTTAATTGGTGACAGGCTGCTAGGGAAGAAAAACATGTAAAGAAATAAGTTTGGGGATATACTAACAGGAACGATTCTAAATTGTACAAAACAAGACAATGACCCAGATTTAGTATCCACATCAATAAAATACAAATATGTACTGATTATGGCTTTGTTAATAGCAAACAAGAACTTTGGGTTTCTGTTGTGTTGAAGCCCACAAACTTGCTTGTCAAAGCCAGACCCCTGAGTAACTGCTTGCTATGAAGAAAAGAAGAATGCAAATTTACAATTGCCTGATAACCTCTAATATTTTATCTCTGATCTCACCCTGAGCCTTGGGAATGTTCATTTCTGCCCAAACACAGGGCTGTACTGAAGTCAAGAGCATCTGTTCACGGAGAGAACAACGTGGTTAATAGACTGCAACTTGCCATAAGCATATCTCACTGTTCATGTCATTTGCCTATTGCATACTAGAACCTTGGAAACAAGGCACAGAGAAAGCATCTTTCACCATTGTGTGCCTGCATCAGCAAGGGCAATCATGTGCAGACAGATACGCTGCATGTACGTAGACATCTGTTTTGTATACAACATATAAAACAGCCTGAAAGGGTTTAAAACATTCAATTTTTCCAATTTTCATTTTGTACATTTACAATAGAAATCAAACTCCCTAAAGCTGGTCTTTTAAAGACATCATTAAGACCAGTAGTGGGCAGAGAGCAAGCAAGCTCCTGCTGGCTCTGCATCCACCAGGCAGTTATACCCTGGGTTAAGGCAGCACAAGCGTCTGTCCCCTCCTGCCCACTGACCTATCGTAGTCCCGCCATGCAAGGGCCACTGCTAGTAGTTCTAGTCCTTTGCTTCATTCAATTTTTGACATTTCCTCTGAAAAAGGCAGCAGGGACAGATTAGTGGGACTGCAGATACAAGTTCTGATTGGATTCACACAGCATGTATAAAGGAAATATGCATATATTCATAAATAAAGACACATATATATATAAAAATTGTAATTTGCTTTATAAAGTTCATCCCTTGATGCTAGAAAAAAACTAAGCTGAGCTGGCTGTTTAGCTTGTAACAATCTCTTACAACATAGAGATTAAAATATCTACTCTCTATTAAAATGTATTTATTACTAAGAACCCTTCTGCCTGCATAGCACTATAGTGACTTCAGTGAAAGTTCAAGCTGGATGAACAAATTTGTATCAGTAGATCCAGCCAAATTTGAAACTGCTCAAGTAACTCAGAAGAAACTACAAATAAAAAGGCCCACTCCATTAATTCATATACTTTCTGCATTCCAGTATCTCACAAATAAAGAAGCTATATCACTTACAATAGTTTGTTAAAGAGAATTTGAGAAAACTATTAGCTTGTTCTCCCTAGTGTTAGCCCTCTTTAAATGCAAAAATGTATTTTATAATCTGCTTTCATAAACAGAAACAAGCATTCGCAAAGTAAAATGCTGCAATCTTTCCCATAGCTCTTTAAAAATAAAGACACTTTCTTCTGAAACATATCAATCTACTTTAAAATACAAAGAAGATGTTCCAGCTGCAAAATCATTACACATGCTAAGAAGCACACCCACAAAAAAACTAATCGCCTTTTTGAATCGAACGATGTAATTCTATGTCTCTGTAAAGAAACCGCCTTTCAGATGAACTGTACACAGGGCTGTATGAATATTCTTTACCTTGTGTACCGATTCTCCAGGAAACGTCCTCTACTTCCATCCTCTCTTTTAATTCTACATTTATTTTTCAAATAAAACATTAGACTCAATGCAAAACATCATATGCGTGCACAACTCCTTTTCTTCTAATTTTGTGCCTGAGAAAAAAAGCAGGTAGTTTGGAACAGACTAAGTGAAAACTTAGTCCAGCCAAATACCTTTACAGGAAGCTGTTGCAAAATAAAAAGGTGCTTGGACTGAAGTAGCTCTTGACAGAACATTTATGTCCTAATACAAATACAATACGAAATTGCAAGGGGCTGCTGGAAAAATACACGTCGAATTTGCTTTATCTGCAGTGACATCTCTCAGCATTAAGACTGATACGTACTTGCACAAAGGAGTATTTAATAGTAACTTTAAAAAGAAGCTGCAGCAGTGGAACAAGTGCAGAAATCAATTCTATATTGTACATATTTTCTAATGTCTTCTCATCACCTTTAAGTATGGAAAGTGACTCATTAATTTCTTTCAAAACATCATATTGATTGGTAAGAAGCAAAGAACCAGTCCTAACTTCAAACATGACCTTTGAGCTAATACAAGGCTTGAGTAATTAGAAGGAATTTAAAGCTTAAAGCCATTTACAGATGACAAAGCTGAAGAAATATTAGTCCATGTAAGTCTAGAAAATCCCCTTCTACAGATAAAATCATTCCTCATTTTACACTTGCCAGATTTCGGCCTTGATTAAGACTCCTTGCAGCTTTTGATTTCCACGAACTACTGATGGAGTGAAATGGGATATCTTTTGTCCTACCTTTTGCAGTAGCAGATTATTTTCTCTGCTTGAGAAGAGCAGGAAATACTTTAAAGAACCCACCAGAAATCGAACAAGCAAAAAAAGGACTACATCCTGCCCTGTGAAGCAAGTTATCACTCTTTGTTTAACATTGGATATAGCTATACTCACATCCATCAAGAGCAGGCTCTAAAGCACTTTGTGGTTCTAGACTTTGTTCTAGAGCGGGTTCTCGAGCAACTTGCTGTTCTAGAGAGTGCTCTAGATTTGATTCTAGATCAGTCTCTAGGAAAAAAACCACCACAACCCCACACCACACACACACAACACAAAAACCACACCACAACAGTTCTGGAGCAGGTTCTGTCTCACTTGACAGTTCTAGAGCGGGGTCTAGCTTGCTTGAAAGTTCCAGATTGAGTTCAAGGCTGGCTTAGGGCTCCATTGGGTTCCGAGGGGGAAGGACCTAGTTCAGGCAGCTGTTTTAGCATCTCACAATGATTTGGGGTACTTGCTGATGAGAAGAGCAGTCTCACTGGGGTTTTTTCCTTTCCTTGCATGCTTTTTTTCTTCCTTGGGGCTCTTTTCAGTTGAAGGCTCATTGGATCATCCCATCAACTGCAGCTCTCCCAAGCTGCTAGCACGCTCACTCGCCCTGCCTCTGGGGACCCTCTTTTCCCGGCAGGCAACACCGGAAACTGGACAAGCTCCTACCTGCCCCTAGCTCCTTCGCACCAACTGTTTGCCACACTACTGCTCCAGGAAGCCTTGCCAGCCTGACAAAGAGCCTTGGTGCATTGTATTTGCCACCCACTCCTGAGCCCACAAGAAGCACTTCACACAGGCCAGAGTGTCCATGCATCTCACAAATGGATCAACAGCTCTACACAATGCTCCAGTACTTGCACCCCCACCTGCCAATGCCAGCCTAATCCCAAAGCTGAACAACAAACAGAAAAATCGCCCTGCCAAGACTCACATCTCTGGCCTCACTTGCCTGCTCAGGAGACACAAGGGCTTCCAGAGCCCTTCTTCAGCCTCACCTCAAGGCGAGATCCCCCACTCTCCTCACTGCTGCACTCCAGCCATAAACTGGCCATCCCTACAGCTAGTTGCACCATTGGCAGCAATTACTTGTCCGACACTGCTGCTGGTTTTGGACTGCAGTGTCCAGGGTTGAATCTTGAATGTAGAATCAGAATCACAGAATAGCTTCAGTTGGAGGGGACCATTGAGGTCATCTACTCCAACCCCACCGCAGGAAGCAGGGACATCTTCCATGAGATCACACTGCCCAGAGCCTCACCCAACCTAACCTTGAATGTTTCCAGGGACCGGGCATCTACCACCTCCCTGGACAACCTACATCTGGGAACCAACCTGGGAATCTCTAGCAACGCTAATCATTTTGTGACCCTCTTCTTGCTCTTGCACTCAGGGCTGGCTTGCCAGTGCAGACAGACAGAGAGAACTGTGTCCTCTCCATTTGCTTTGAAAAAGTTCATGCCTAGCCGTGCTCTGACATGTCAGATAGTAATCAATGGGCACTATCTCTTAAGGCAAAAGAACATATCGTGGTACGGTTGCACGTAAACTCATTGTGCTGTGATGACTAAGAGGTGTCACTGCTGCTGGAATACACCCAGGAGCTATTCACCGCTCCACTGCTCTGCAGACCAAGGAAACACCCATCACATCAGGAGACACACTGAAGCCCAGTAAAGCAGCCCCATCTGGTCCTTGGATAACAACCAGTACATCTAAGAAAAGGCGACAGGTAATAGTATCAGGAGATTCTCTTCTGAGAGGCATTGAGGCACCCATTTGCTGACCTGATCTGCTCTCTAGAGAGGTGTGCCGCTTGCCAGGAGCTTGTATCAGGGACATCACCAAGAGGCTACCAAGCCTCCTACAGCCCACTGACTATTGTCCCTGGCTGCTGTTTCATGTGGGCACCAGTGATACAGTCAGGAGCAGTCTGAGGGATATCAAGAAGGATTGCAGAGCCCTGGAAGCAGCAGTAAGGGACTCTGGAGCGCAAGTAGTTGTTTCATCAATCCTCCCAGTCAAAGGGAAGGGTTAGGGTGAGCATGAAGAACTGCCCACTGTAGGAGAAGATCAGGTGCAAGACTGTCTGAAGAACCTGAAGGTGCACAAGTCCATGGGACTTCCGTGGGTCCTGAGGGAAGTGGCAGACACAGTTGCTAAGCCACTACCCATCATATCTGAGAAGTCATGGCAGTCCGGGGAAGTTCCCGCTGACTGGAAAAGGGGAAATATAACCCCCATTTTTAAGAAAGGAAAAAAGGAAGACCCTGGGAGCTACAGGCCAGTCAGTCCCACCTCTGTGCCTGGCAAGATCATGGAGCAGATCCTCCTGGAGATTCCGCTGAGGCACGTGGAAAACAAGGAGGTGATTGGTGACAGCCAACATGGCTTCACTAAGGACAAATCATGCCTGACAAATTTAGTGTCTACAACACTAAATTCTACTATGGGGCTACAGCACTGGTGAATAAGGGAAGAGCAACTAACTTCATCTTCCTGGACTTGTGCAAAGCATTTGACACCATCCCACACAACATCCTTGTCTCTAAATTGGAGAAACATGGATCTGAAAGTTGGTCCACACAATGGATAAAGAATTGGCTGGATGGTTGCACTCAAAGAGTTGTGGTCAACAGCTCAATGTCCAAATGGAGACCGGTGATGAGTGGTGTTCCTCAGGGGTCGGTACTGGGACTGATGCTATTTAACATCTTTGTCAGAGACAGGGACAGTGGGATCAAGTGAACCCTCAGCAAGTTTGCTGATGACACCAAGCTGTGTGGTGCAGTTGACACGCTGGAGGGAAGGGATGCCATCCAGAGGGACTTGGACAAGCTTGAGAGGTGAGCCCATGCCAACCTCATAAAGTTCAACAAAGCCAAACGCAAGGTCTTGCACACAGGTCGAGGCAATCCCAACCACAAATACAGGCTGGGCAGAGAATGCACTGAGAGCAGCCCTGAAGAGAAGGACTTAGGGGCGTTGGTTGATGAAAAACTGAGCATGAGCCAGCAGTGCACGCTTGCGGCCCAGAAGGCCAACTGGATCCTGGGTTGCATCAAGAGAAGCGTGTCCAGCAGGTCGAGGGATGCGATTCTCCCCCTCTGCTCTCATGAGACCCCCACCTGCAGTACCGCGTCCAGCTCTGGAGTCCTCAGCACAGGAAGGACATTGACCTGTTGGAGTGGGTCCAGAGGAGGGCCACAAAGATGGTCAGAGGGCTGGAACACCTCCCCTATGAGGACAGGCTGAGAGAGTTGCAGTTGTTCAGCCTGGAGAAGAGAAGGTTCCAGAGGGACCTTATAGCAGCCTTCCAGTATCTGAAGGGGGCTACAGGAGAGCTGGGGAGGGACTTTTTACAGGGGCATGTAGCGACAGAATGAGGGATAATGGACTTAAGCTGGAGGAGGGCAGATTTAGACTAGATATTAGGAAGAAATTCTTTACTGTGAGGGTGGTGAGGCACTGGGACAGGTTGCCCAGAGAAGCTGTGGATGCCCCATCCCTGGAGGTGTTCAAGACCAGGCTGGATGAGGCTTTGAGCAACCTGGTCTTGTGGGAGGTGTCCCTGCCCATGGCAGGGGGGTTGGAACTCAATGACTTTTAAGGTACTTTCCAGCCCAAACCATTCCATGATTTTACAAGGCATAAGCCACTCCTAATCCTCCCCTCAATGCTTAAGTGTCATCCTCTTTCTTTAAATTTTATCACATAATGCAGAGCATGTTCAGCTCCATCTCCCTAGTTGCATCGCTCCTGATATGAAATATTACATTTAAAATTGTACTTGTCTTTCTCTCATTTGTTTGCAGCCTCTGTTGCCGTCAGTCGCTCTCACGTGTACTTTTGTGCTTACCATTGGAAGGTCTTTGAGAATCTGTATACCATCTCCTGGACCCATATGTGCTATGTGGTTAAAATTAGTTGGGTTAGAAATTAATTTATTTCTCATTTCCGGATCGCGTAGCATCTCCCTGGAAGAGAAAATACTTTGTTTAGATATTTCATTTGAGGTGAGGATGGACATTTATAAAACACGTACAGCTTTGACTATCAGCTACTTTTAAATGGAAATTAACTGTTTAACCATGTTAACAGAGATAAACCCTTGCTATCAGCACTGGTATGGACAACCTTCCAGCTTGAAGAGAGGACAAGGGACCAGAAGAAAAGAATGCTGTTCGCAGGCTAACAGCTCACACCCGGTAGTTACTAACATTCAAAGAACAGAGAACCACTATGAGCTGATAAAAGCTCTGTGTGACGAGTAAAAGCAGAACTCATTTGTGATGTATTACAAAGTGGAGATGAAAATAAAGTATAAAATACGAAAACAGAATTAAAATAATATTGCAGTACCTTTCTCAGTCTGTGGTCAGAATTAAAAGCTCTTCAAAATGGCAAGGATGCATTTCAGAACTCAGAATAAATAAAATTTTATAAGATCAAACCACAATCAGCTCAGAAAAGCAAGGACAAGAACTGGAATTTTATTTCCACTATACACAGCTGTTATTTTCTTAGAACCAAAAAGATAGGAAAGCTGGGAGCAAACCATCCGTGGAAGACGTCAATACTTAGAAATCTGAAATACTCAGCTCTTGGAGTGTAGCTTAGCACTGTAGCAGGTCATCTTTAGTGAGTGATAAGAAATGCTCAGTAACATCCTCTGTGAACACTGCAAGTAGCACAGAGCTATTTTTATTGCCATTTAGGAAAGTATTTGTCAAAGACTTCTATTAGAAACACATCCTGAAGTCCTATATCCTCTGAAGAGGTGAGTTTTCTGAGATTTATAGAATGTTTATGGAGTTAAATCTATAAATCAAAAAAGCAGATGCCTTGGAATACTGCTGAGAGTAGAATTGCCTTCAGAAAGAAAAGCAGAGCCAGAGTCTGAAAGTAATTAATCCATATCCATAGTTAGCCACGTAAGCTCCTTTTGCAAAGTGTTTATTACAGATCTTTATATATACAGTACATGTGCACACCTATGTACAGTATGTGTAGACATGCATTCCAAATTACAGCTGTTTCACATAATTAATTTGAACTAATGAATACTTGTGTATCCAGTGCATATCCATATCCAAACTGGTATTAACACCAATTAAACACTGAGGATTAATGCAGTAGTGAATAGACAAACATCTGAATGGGCATTCCCGAAAGCAACAAATGAAGTACTCCATTGGCATCAGTCACCGTCCTTCAGGGCCTACAGGCATGTACAGAAGACAAGTACATGTTGAATACCGACCTCCTCTGCTGCATCCTCTCCTCCTCTGGTACTCTGAATGAATAACGGCGCTTGTTGTTGATGTTTCGAACCATTTGCTTCCGGCTGTTGTCTGATGTCTCAGGAACTACCAGTTCATCACCCTCTGAAATAAATATAAATATGGTGATTCAGTGTGACACTTCATTAGGCATTCATGGAATTTGAATTCAAAGACATTTCTCCCTCTGCTCTTGCTAGTGTTGGACACCACCGTTTCCTATCAAACCTGAACAAATGCTCCTTGATTTATGGGTTTTCTTGGTCCCTACCTACTCTGTTATATAGCAATAGACCTAACCCTTCTTCACACACAGGCTGCCAACAACTCTGTTATCAAAATACCACCAATTAATTCTTTCAAGCAAAACACTTAGGTGGGCAGGAAAGGATCTCAGTCCTCTATCACAAACTTTCTTTGTCAATTCTCACTGAAAATCACTAGAACAGTCTTGTTCTGCTGATCATCTGGAAACTCAATGCAAGATTCTTCTTCATTGATTCCCTGCTCCGAGAAGACTACTCCTTTTGAAATGTTTGAACACTGTTGTATTTTTGGTGCAACTGTGGGAAAAGGGAAGATTTTTTCCACATGCGTAGGTCTGGCCAAGGTATCTTTATTACAAGACATGAAGTGTATAGCAGTGATAATCACACAACAGGAGCACTACTTTGAATGAACACTGCAACTGCTCTCTTGTTTTATATATATGGAGACTAAAGTTAAACTTTAGTGTACTTTAAAGTGTGAAGATACTCAACACCTACTGCTCACTTCCAAAATGGTTTTTGTATGGAATTGAAGTATCTTCTTTCCTAAAGTCAACTGTAGATGTCACGACGTGTGGGATCTACTAGGTAAGCAGCTTCAGGAAAAAAACTTGCAGACTTTTAAAGATTTATACGTGGACAATGCTGTTTGGCAACCTTTTCTGAAAGACAGTGAGAAATGTACAGGAACAAAGCACCAGCCTTACTCATTTCTGCTCCTGTGCTCTCCATTCTTTTTTCTCTTCTGCTCTACTTTTAACGTTCAATCTTTATTAGACTTGAAAATTCTTTATACATACATTCTTTCCACCATATTGCTCCTCTCTACCACTATCATTCCTTTTGTACTGATGTGTTAGCAATTTAAATAACAACTGAAACACTGCCAATAGCAGCGTGTATTTCTAGAGAGTTTGTTTCCACTATTTTCAGAATAGTAGTTAAAAAAAATTACATCTTTTGATTGTTAAAACAAAGCACATCCCCACTCCATCTAAGAGGTTAAAAAAAAAAAAAAAGTTAAGGAAATTATTCAGGAGTATGCTTATGAAATGGGCTCTATAAAGAAAAAAATGTCAAGAAGACTCATAACAAAATTGAATTCTGAAGCTAAAACTTTCACATACAATCATATGTGGCCCTAATAACAAGTTGTGTATACGTAACATTATATTACTTTCTGTTGCTTGGGAAAGGTTTGTTTAGGCTCAGTGTAGCATTAACTTTAATCTGGTACTGCTAGAATCCCTATTAAAGCCTTTAATTTGCAGGCATTTTTAGATGGCCTTATGGCAGGTGATCCCAGCTTTGGAGGGAGCGTCTAGTCATTCTATTTTCAGTCTTCATTCAAGTCTTTATTGAACATTCAAAAGGGAGAAAAACATTCAGAGTAGCTGCCTAGCAGACATCATTGCAATCTCTGTGGAATCTATAAGCTCTGGCTTTAACAAGCATACATTCACATTAGAGAGATCACTTTCTATAATGGACAGATGCAGGACAAAGAAAAATGCTCTTTCTAAACAAAAATTTGCATGATGAAAATTGGCTTCTTTTTACTTACCTGCCATTTTGTTTTTGAAATATATTAATCTAACTGTCTCCAGGCCTAAAAGGTTTAGTGATCCTTCTGTGTTCAAGGGTCGTACCTGAAACAAGGAAAACCAGTCCTTGTAACAACAGCAACTCACATTTCTATAGTGCATCTTATTCTGAAAGCTCCAAGGTACATTACAAGCTCTACAAAAGGAGTATTGTTCTAAACCCAGCCAGGGAGCAGGACAGTGTAACTGGCCAGAGAAAAGCCTGCTCCACAGAACAACTGCAGGCTGGAGGGAGCAGTGTCTCCTGTCTCCAGTAACACATGCCTGCTCTCAAAAGTAACAACTGAGAGTCATTAAAGCCATGAAACAGAGTTAGAAACTACTTCACATTTTAAACTTCTGTTTGGAGAAGAAGTACAGAGAGAGCTGCCACTTAAACACATAGGCTTAACACCATTCCTCCCAACATTTAAATAGACAGTTTTGTTAGAAGTCTACTTCAAGTTTGGCTATTAGATGCACAAAGAATTAAGCTGTGCTTTCATTTTGTGTTAGTATGTCACAATTACGCTTTGCAACGTGGTATGAGCATATACCCAGACTGCTAAAATCTGCTGGTATTTGTGATTTCCAGCTTCAAAATGAAAGAAGCATTCCACTCTTAGTCTGCAAATGGTGTTAAAAACAATTTTGCCATTTTTGAGTCTCATAGATGTTGCAATTTTTGTTTGTTGAAAGTAGCTTCATTCCTTAAATGGACAGTCTTGAGCCAAATATTAATCAAAGTACTAAATCACATTCTGCTGTGCAGGAAAAAAATGCTCCAACTGCTTAATAATTCAAAGTTTGTACATCAGAAAGAGTAGAGGGAATTTCCTCTAAAAGGCCAGGTTCTTCCTCTCTCCTTAAGATGGTTAATAGCTGAGCACCTCGATCTTTGTTTTGGTAAGTGGTCCAAACCCGACATCATTCTAGTTTCAATATTTGTCCTGGTTGCTTCAGACCTCTGACCATCTTTGTGGCCCTCCTCTGGACATGCTCCAACAGGTCCACGTCCTTCCTGTGCTGAGGACTCCAGAGCTGGACGCAGTGCTGCAAGGTGGGCTGTCATGAAAGTGGAGCAGAGGGGGAGAATCACCTCCCTGGACCTGACCCTATCTGTCTACAGTGTTCTCGAGCAGCTGAAGATAGATTTTTGAAAGCTGTTTAATTATCTTCACATCCACCATTTTCTGGCAATAACATAGATATTGGGACTGATTTCCCAATGAAGCCATATGCAATTCATACCAAGAAACAGCTCTCTATGATATTAGTAAGTCTAACATGCTCCAGATTGACCATTCATCTAGAACAGTGAAACCACACACAAAACACATTTCATATCTTATATTTCAAACAAAAGGCACTGGGTTTCTTTGCAGTAGCTCTTATTTCAATTAGGCTTAAACAAGCAGTTTTAATGATAGATTCTAACATGCTTAAAAAGACTTGTCTGACTGCAGCAAAGCAAGACTGAGTCTAGACATATACTTTAACTGATATTGAAAGAGCAAGTTACCTTTTTGAGAGGAATTGTCTGAATCCACTCCATGGAGTTCACGTCGAAGATATCAACTGCATTTTCACTGTACACAGAGAGGTATGGTGCATTGTAACCTGAGAAGGAAAGATTAGGTATAGTGTCATGTGCTTTTAGACAGGGCTCAAAATACAAAATTTCTTATGGTGTAAATATATTTAATGCAAAAAAAACCCACACCCCACAGCCCAACAGCAATCTTTGCACAACGTGCTTTAACTCAAAAATGACCAAGAAATGTTATCTGAAGGCAAACCATCACCACCAAAATCCCTAAAACCTCCATGACTTTTCTTTTAACTTCGCAGTACCAAGATACTGCGAAGTTAAAAGTTAAAAAACATACTGGATTACAGTTTACTCTGCCAAAAACTGACGCGGTTCAAACATTTTTTTCTTCTAAAAGCCCTGTTTTTAAGAGCTCGTATTTTGTAAATAATGTGGTAGGAAAATACACTGTTGTCATTTAATAACTGTCATTTGAATGAACTGAGCTCTTAGTCTTTGGACTATGTACTAAATGAACATCAGTTGGATCTAAGCACCATGACACTGTCATAAAAAACTTCATGTTTCCCTCTAGCTTTAATTCTCTGTTCTTATTTCTGGACTGCAAAGAGAATTCTTGTGCTACTCATCTGGCACATTTCCCCAGCTTTGAAAAAACATGCCATAAATGTTTAACACAGCTCTTGCTGGAAACTGAAATAGTGAAAAATTACAATATTTTCCCCTGAATGTTATAAAATGTATTTTCTATACTACCTGCCATACATTGTATTATGGAAGGGAAGAAAGAGCGGGGAAAATTTAAAAACGCATGTTTTAAAAAAATTGAAAAGAGGAGATGAGTGAGAAGAGTGTCAACAAAAACTGCTGAGGAAGAGAGAATGAAAGAGTAAGGAAATAAATTTTTTTAAAAACCCAGTAAGTAGGAATAAACACCATTATAGAAAAGTAAGTCAAACTACCAGATCCTGATGACTCTGAACATCAAGAAAGCTTCAATCACAATGCTGAGCCAAAGTACAATCAAATTTTAAATAACAACAGTCCAGTATCAGTGGTAACAAATGCATAAAGATCCCATTGGCCTCTGTAGGATCTGAGGCTTTCATCTGTTTTAGAGATGAGGCCATGTGTTTAGAAATTGGACATCAGAGTTAGAAATCCTGACTCTTTATTCTTCTTGGTGTTACAGCAGGTCAGTGACAGCGTTGTCAAAACTAGCATAAATGTGATCAGGATTAAACCCTCTGACTAGACTAAAAATGCTAACAGAAGCTGAGAGCACTCATTTACCTGTCAGGTAATTATCCTTGAGCTTCACTTCCTGTGGATATTAATACAAGCAGTGATCACTTCAACAGATAACAGCAAGTACACTGACATGCATGGCAACTTACAGCAAGAAGATGGAGTTGCGGGCCACATCAGTTCTTGTTGTCTAGATCTTCGGCCCTGGCAGTCAACGTAAACCCCTACGCTGCTAAAACACAGCAGGTACTCTTTATTTGAGATTTCGACCGCACAGATGGCATCAGTTGGCTGCTGTGAGATAAATGATAGTGTGTGGTCATCTGGATGGAGTAGACTGTATGGGCTTCCTTCTCCATGAAGGGAATATTTTAAGAAACCTGACTGGTAGCCCACGCAAAGACGGTCACTGAAGATTGACATCCACTGGACGTTCCCCTGGACTTGAATCTCCTTCATCTTTTTGTGACGTGTCTTACTCTGATTTAGTTCATAACACAGGACCTGCCTTTTCATAGCTACGCACAGGCAGGTAAGAGCTCCATGGCGCACATGTCCAGAAACTATTGACTGACAGCCTTTTGTCTCTGCCAGCTTATAAAACTCAGTCTCCCTTCCATCCAGGGCAGCCATAGGGAAAAGCCGCACATGACGGTTTCGTCCTGAGATTACTGCAATGAGCTGTTCATTTGGGATAAGCTCAATCTGATGAACCTTCTTATTGTCACCAACACGGATAATCTCTAAAAAAAAACCAAAACAAAAATCCCCAAATCCAAGTAAATAATGTTGAAGTGTGAATTGACTATAACATATGCATTTGTAAAGATAAACTATGAAGGAAACCCAAGAAATCCCATTTATTGCTTCCCTGCAATACTAAAAAGTACAGAATCAAAACTTGTATTTTAATAATACAAGATGTGGCAATGCTGGATAGACCTTTGGCTTTTCCTCATCAGAAAAAGGGAGGAGCAGATCCGATGCAATAACAACCACTGTATTATTTCAGTATTAATTTCAAAAACAGTTTATAGCCCCAAAACTACTGAATAAAGGAAAACCCTCAAAGAACTGAAACATACAATTAAATATGTTGCTTGTTGGATTAGCTTGGGCATCTATCATTACATCCATTTACAATGCTGAAGAGAAGTTTTCATTTCCAACACCAAGGAGGAGGTTACAGAAAGGATCAAAGCCAGGCTCCTTACTGAGGTGCACAGCAGGAGAAGAAGAGACAATAGTCATGAATTTAAATGAGGGAGGTTCCTACTGGATATATAAATAAAATGTTTCATTGTGGGAATAATTACACTTTGCAACAGGCAGCCCAGAGAGACTGTAGAACTTCCATCCTTGGGGACTTTCAAGACCCAGACGGACAAAGTCCTGAGCAGCCTGGTCTGAATTCAGTATTGAGCCTGCTTCAAACAAGAGAAGAAAACCTTCAACTGCATTCCAGATGCTGGATCTTTGTTACTGGAAAGGACACCTAAACCAGAAAGCACACAGAACACCTTGATTATCAGCTCTCCCATGGGGTTGTCCAGCTGATAATGTAGTAAATAAAGGAAAATGAAAACAGAGGATATTGAAAGAGAAAGAAGCTTAAAAAGTTACTTTCTGATTATTTAATATTAGGGAAATTATTACCAGTTCCTAATCTCTTACCATCTTTGGTGACATGCACAACAAATAACCCTTCTTCATTCCCCAGAGCTATTCTTTCATGGTCTATGATATTAAGAGAAAAAAAAAAAAAAAAAGGTTTTTTTTCTGGAAACACTTCTTCAACAATAGTGATAATTCTGATTAACAGAGACAGTTTTTTACTTATCTTTAAATAAACAAATATAAAGCCAAACCCAACACATTAATGTAACAAACATTGGTAAGCTCTAAATCTTTCAAATTTCTGAAAAAATAAGTCTCTTCCCGTTTCTCCTGTTAGTAGAAGTAACAGCAAGAAACATCATTTTAAACAAACCATTCAGAGTACTTAAGCATACTACCGCCTTTGAAATAACTATAATCATATTTAAATAACCTAAATAATCAGAGTTTAACATATTTTATGCAGCAGCATTTACAATTACTAAATTCACTCTCTGCTATTATGTTTTCTCTTTTTTTTTGAAAAAAAGCATGCTTTTAGCATACCCATTTTTCCTAGAGCTTTCTTCTTATTCATTTCATACCTATGATTGCTGCTGACTGTGTTGTTTTGATGAGGGGTAAGGTGCTGTCGTAAGCTTCTTTGGGAACATAAACTGAGCGGTCTTTGAGTTTGTTCTTCTTCAAGATCCTATGCAATTCATTCAGCACGCCTACCCATTTGCTCTTTTCGTTCTCACCGTCTGCTAGAATCAGGATTGAACACTTATTACTGGATGCAGAGAGCTGGGAAGCTGTGACCTGGAAAATTTTAAAATATATATTTTAAGCCTTAAGTGATAAAAAATTTCATCATGATCATTTTTACAAGAGATGCCTGTAAGTGCCCTTTTAATTAACTGTCTGAACTAAGAATGCAAAAATTTAGCCTTAGTTAATGGAAAACACTATCACAATCAAGAACCCATAGCAGAAAAACCTGTAGATGTGAACAAGTCAAAGAAGAGAGAAAAATGTGGCTTTCTTCTAAATGCATTTATATTTATTTTGTAATTCAGAAATGTCTGCCCACAGCAATTTTATAATGAAAAGCATTTCTTACAGAACATTCTGTATTTTTTAAGACCAATACTTTTCACTAATAATTTAATGCAACAGGAATGGTCTTTATGGAAGAATGATCTATGACCCTTTTCATGTATTTGGTACAGCTTCCATAGATAAAAATGAAAGCCGCTTTTGTAGGTTTATCTCCTCTCAGCATGCAGAGTGATGAACAATCTAAAAGCTGGAAAAAAAAGGAGGGAAATACAATGGTATAGTAAAGAAATGAAAGGGGAATTACTAAGACACCAAAGATATTTAATTGAGGTCAAAGCTTCAATAGAATATCTAGTAAAAATAAGAGAAATATTAGAAAAAGCCAATGATAGCAAAATCCTGATACCAGCTAATAAACATAAATTTTTATGAGTATTTTACACTAGATTTTCATACTGACTATCTGATGAATGGCAATTTTCAGAGATCCAATGCATAGATACAAGGAAAACACATAAAATAGAGGCTTCAGGAATAGCACAACGAACTAAACTGAGAAGCAGAAGGCAACTTTAGGAAATGAAAATGTAGAAGGTCATGAAGAACAGAAAAATTCCAAATGACTGACAGGAGGTTGAGAAAAGTATGTCTTATTATGAAGGTTAAAAAAATAAAACCCAAGTAGAGGGGTGATGAGAGCTTGTCTAAATGTACCAGTGCTATTTTTACCAAGAAAATGATATATGTACAGATCCTTATGCACTGCTGCCATGGATACCACACGACCAGAGCTTGAATGGAAATTAAATACTAGCAAGCTGTCAGTGAATGCACACTGTATTTCACACTGTGAAACTCTGTACTTCTGGGTTACTAGGTTCACGACGTAATACTTACTCTAAAGATACAGGGGATATCTTTTCGATTCGCATGGATGACATCCGAGGCCAAGACAGAACTCACTGAGAATTCTTCATCCCTTATGGAGACCACAAACATTATTGGAAAAAAGTTAAAGAGAGTAAAGTAATTAATTCCTGGTAAATGTTGATGGAGATAAATCAATTCATATTCAACTTAAAAAATAAGACTGGATCAAGGATACCTCTCCAACTCTTTCATAAAAATCCAAACTCACTAGAAGCTATAAGCTGCAACTGTTTGAGACCTCCTGGATAAACTAACCTAGTTCAGAGATGAGCTTTATTTAATTGGTATGTTAAATGTCCTTAATTTTCAGTGAAGATGGTAGTATTTCAGGAACACTGAAGACAGCGGGAACAAACTAGATCTTCCAAATCAAGAACTGTATTAGTTTCATCCTACAACAAAGTTTCATCTGTCTTTCAAAATTCTATTCAGCCCCAAAAGAATGTATTTTTCTTTATTCATTACAGATTTTCTACACAGATGAACAGATGCATTTTGGCACATGAAGTAGTAATGGAAGTTCAAACTGCCACATATGAACACACACGGAGTTCAAGCTAACTGCAAATATTGCTTTTTCCAGAAAATCAAAGGCTCTCAACATGGATTACAGTGTTTCACAAAAGCTATGGAGCTTGCTTTCAGGTTTCACAAAAAGGAAAAGCAAAAAAATTCCTCACAGTGCCTCTGAAAAGCTCGCACTCAGCACCAAACAGCTTACCTCATGTCTATGACCTGACTCACTACCACGCTGGGCTGGGATGCTTTTCCTTCTGCTACATCATATAGGAAGAGTTTAAAATCACAGATCACTGCCAGAGCTCTCTGCCAACCTTTCTTGACTCCAGCTGGTTTTGGTACCTTTAAGAAAATAAATTCTGATCAATTCCGATCTGTAAGCTTGCACGCACTCAAAAATCAAACAGACAGGACAAAAATCAATTCTATCATCTAGGCTGACAAACTTCTATTCAGTGATAAGCTAAGCAACATAAACAATAACACAGGTGCAGTAAGAGCATCAAACAGGATCACGCAGACACCCCAATATATTATTTAAAAAATTCATAGCACCACAGATTCTTTCTTCTTATTTCACAAATTCATTCAAAGTTATATGAACAAACACAGAGAAAAAAAAAAGTCTAACTGATCAACAGGAATATGGCCAAAACTGTGCTGAGTAATTTTTTTAGTATTTATGTACACATATCCACACCAATGACACTAGACAGTATTAGCATCAACAGAAAGATTCAGAAATTCACAGGCCCTAGGAGATGATCTGATCACTAGAGATGGTCTGTCTATTCAAGACCAACTTAAAGCACAATGGCTGACAGAGATGGAGAGAGAATTACTGTCAAAAATGCTAAGAGCTGGTTTGTAAAAATTTAGGTGTTAGTTTCCAAACTGTTACCTTAAGATATAATGGAATTCAATCTCCCTGACGCCTCAATTTGAGTTTAATTTCAGCTCAGGAAAACAACAAATTTAATATAAGTGCCCCAAATGCAGCTACCTGATACTTACTCGGACATGTCCTTCATAAGCTGTTCCTATGCCTTTCTGCGGATCTATTCCCAAAGGCCCCTTAGTCTGTTCGGGAGGGATTGGACACACTGCAGGAGCCTTGTCTGCACAGGTCACATGGCAAGAGAATCCACACACTTGTGGAGGAGAAGAAAAAAAAAGACTTGACGGTTATTTCTCGTGTAATGCAAAAACT
The DNA here is from genome assembly GCA_013400615.1 of Syrrhaptes paradoxus. Classification (NCBI taxonomy): domain Eukaryota; kingdom Metazoa; phylum Chordata; class Aves; order Pterocliformes; family Pteroclidae; genus Syrrhaptes; species Syrrhaptes paradoxus. Next base: position 258,418 of record VZTO01019051.1, read on the forward strand.
GTTATAATGATTATGACATTTATAAAGGAATCCTCTCTTCTTTTTTGATGAACAACTGAAATTTGCTACACCAAGACAGAAATGCAAGTGCATACAGCAGCAATTCATGCTTTTACCTGCTCTAAATTCTGATTTTCCCATTTTCAGAGGTGTAGGGATACATAGTCTGGTTTCATCCAGGTAAGAATGCCCCATCCCTGGAGGTGTTCAAGGCCAGGCTGGATGAGGCTTTGAGCAACCTGGGCTAGTGGGAGGTGTCCCTGCCCATGGCAGGGGGGATGGAACTGGATGATCTCTGGGGTCCCTTCCAGCCCAAACCATGCTATGATTCTAAGAAAGAGCCTAATCAGAAGCTAATACTGAGATAATCTCTATGTTTTCCTCTAGGCCGAACTCTACTAGTAAACAAGCAGCTGAAAACTTCTCTAAATTCTGAGTATTGTTCTGTGTACATACAAAGCTAGAATAAATTAGTCCTGGAAAGACTCTTATTGCTATTTTAAGCAAACTGAACTAAGCTTTTCTACCACCAACTGGAATATGTCCCCAGATAACTAGGTAATCTGTTAACTGAGATGTTCAAAGTGTTTGGCTTCCACTGTTAAAAGCCTGAAGCACAAGAATATATTCTGTTATTCAAAATATAAACAGAAGACTCCTGCATTATCACACTACAAAATTTACTGTGCCATTTGCATCTGTGAGAATTTCAGTTCACATTTCCTCCTTTCACAAGTGCTTACCTTCACAAGTGCAGCCCTGTCGTATTAAACCGACCATCAGAGACGTGCATTGATTGCATTTTGTTGGTGTATTAAATGATTTCACTATGAACTGGTGGGCTTTAGGCTGTGAAACAAGCAGACAAGGATGTTAACACCTTAACGCTTCCAAAGAACAGTTATATTTTTCACAGACATGAGTGCATAGGTGAATTTAAAAAGGTGGCTTATTTGTGTTTGCTGAAATGAGATCTGGGCTGCTAACATATGGGCTGAAAAAAATTCCTTATCAGTGCTTGTTACTGATAATTTAAACCACCCTCTGTAAATGAAACCACGGAAACTGGACCTTGTCTCAGAATATGAGTTTGCTTCCATTGCAGATAGGAAAGTTGCCAAAATTATCCCATTACATGCTAGAAGTCGAATGTGTGTACTCATGTGTTTGGTGGACACCTGGCAGCCAGCCAAGGTCAGGTTGCTGTTTCATTTTCTAAGCTACAAATTCAATGCTCCTCTGTAAGGAGTGTTGCCTTAGTTCAAAGAAAAATATCAGACTTTTGCAAAATTCTAATTTTCATGCCAGAAAGCACAACAGAGTTCAGTTTTATGGTTCCAGGCACAGGCAATTTCAGAACACCCAATTTAAAGCAAGTGTATAGATGAAGTTGATTTTGAAAGCGCTTCTCTTCTCATTAGCTCTTGGGAACACAGACTACATGAGTAAGTGTTTTAATTCTCTCTCCCAAGGATGGCAGTCCTGATGCTATGATATCATGACTATATAAAACCCAGGAAGCTGGTTTGCTTTTCTAAAAAAAACTCCCAGCGAAGTAAGAAGTGGTAGGTGGAGAAAAGACACAGCACAGGGTGAGCGCAAAGACTGTCCAAACAACCTGGATAACATAAGTGATCTGAAATAGGACAATTTTGCAGACTACTTTAATGAGTAGGTATGTTAAAAATTTTATTCACTTTATTGTTTTTCACAGCATAAGATATCACAGCTAAGGGCTCAAATTTAATCCATATTTAATGACATCTTTACTGTTAAAATGGAAGCTTTCTGTCTACAGATGGATGTCTTGTTTTGAAACTTGCAGGCAAGCAATACTAAGCTTTAAAAACTGAACACAATCAAAGAAAGAAGGTTCTTTAGGGAACATAATAAATTAGAAAGCACATCATTACTCACTGAGCAAAATATTTGCAAAAACGAAATGATGTGCACAGTAAAATCTATTTCACATGATTCCAAGTGCATGTACAGTATTCTTTTAATTGATCTACTAGGACACTGACAACAGAATGCCGTCTGCTCAAACTCTTTAGCTTTCCTTTACACAAGTGACCTCTAGCTATTTTGCAATTTATGAAAGCAGAGAAACAGATCTATTACAAAGACTTAATTCATTGATTAGTTGCAGAAAAACTGTCATTTTTTAAAATGACAGCTACTGAGGCACTTCTGAAACTTTTATGAGAAAATTTTTTCTTTAGTAGATTCTATCTCTTATTCCTCATTTCCTTGAATATGCACAATTCACGGTGAAATAGCATACACTGACTGACTTATTTAGCCAACAGCAAATTAAATTTACCGATGTAAAAAAAAATCAGTATTTATGCAAGTAAAAAGTCAGAAGACAGAAAAACTGGAATTCCTCTCCCAGCCCGGTGCTGCCGTGTTGGCTGTAGCACTCACCCTACATTGCTTATAAAAACATAAAACTATGGTTTCATTTTAGGCTTACTCTTTGCCTCTTCTCAAAAATAAGCATCTAATTAGCACACAGATGTGCTAATCTGAGACCAGCCCACTGGGACATCCATTTTATTGTATGCAGAGGATAGAGTCAGGTAGGTCAGACACACACTAGAAAACACCCTCTTTCTAGGAAGTCTCTTTTCCCTTCTTGATGTTCTGGTTCATTTATCTCCTTCTAATGTCCAAACTACTGTTTTTCTTAAAATGTAAGAATAAGGGGTTTAAAATTTTAGAAAGTAAGCAGCATGTAAATAAACAACCCTTCTAGGCAGTTCTGGTGAGATTACTGTGATAAACAGCTCTCCTGAAGCTGTTGCCCAGGAGTGATATTTTTCCCCTTACTTCATAAAAGTGTGAATGCTTGACTGAATACCTTTGGTGCAGAGAGTCCCGATCCAATATATGCTGTCCTCATGGTTGGTGTGTGAATTGAACGTGGAAGATGATCTGTAACCTGAACATAGTCCCCAAAGGATCAAAAAGACATCAAATACACACTATCAAAGATACCTTAAATAAAATAAAGACTATAACATCCCACCCACCCATGGTATGTCCCCAAACATACAATGAAACCAAACTGACTAACACAGGAAAGAACTCAGAAAACCAAATCCTATTTCTCAGCCAAATGATGCACAAGATTCATCTCTTCAATTTCAAAAGTAAGTTTTTATTATCTTAAACATCTGATCGAATCTTTTCTAATGTAAAATAATCAGAGAGTTTATTTTCTTCACAGGGAAGGGGGATGCATTATTATAGTTGCAGAGCCCAGATAATATTTCGTATTGACAGGATTTTCAGTAGGACTCCAAAAGATGCTCTTAGAAACTACAGTATAACATTAACTTTATGACATTTTTTAAATATTCATGACTGAAGATCTGTTATGAAGAGAGGCTGTATCTAATAATTGATTCAACACAGCTCCCGTCCCTAATGAATTAATCGTACGTGAAAGAAAACGCAACATTCCCCAACATACAGTTCACTACTAGTGCAGAAGGCCATTACAAGCTCCTAAACAGTCTTGCTGCAGGGGAGCGAGCTTCATTCTAAACAAAAGCATTTGCAAAAGCAACTTTTATATGAGTGAAACTGTTACTCCTGAAAAAAAGACAAGAATTCCTCAACACTGAAGTACCTCAATTGGTTCAATCTCACTAGCTGTAGAAGGAGACCTTGATCTTGAATGGACATGAGACTTGCTATCTTCATCCCGTGATGGAGTATTAGATAATGTAAAATTCTCAACTGAATCAATCTAGGGGAACAAGTCAAGAGGAGNTCAAAGATATAATTGAAAAAGAATTCTCAACTCTTACATACGATACGGAAGCAGTGGAATTCCTAAGAGAGAACTCAGAAGATAAAAAAATCAGTTTTAAGCATCTTCCTAATTAAAGTACAAAAATGCAGTGAAAATTATTGAATGTAAACACGCCAAGGCTTCTACTGAGAGATGAACACATGCATAAGAGCTGCTAATTCAGGGGCCTCATAAACACTTGAAGAGACTTGTAATTCAGCATTTTTAAAGGGTGAATATATTTTAAACACTACTGGGTTTTGTCCACTGGTAGTAGAGATTTGTTAGAAGTGAATTCCCTTATAGCCCATGTAAATCACTGCAAACATATTTAGGAGGAAATAAGGAGAAAAAGCAAAGCAAACAACATATTTTCTGAGGTTAGCGTTAATTCTATTCACAGAGAATTGAGGGGGGTTTTGTACCCAATTTGAACAACAAAAACATCCTTAACAGGAACACAATTTCTTCAGGGGAATATTTTCCTAGTCCTTGAAACACAACAAAACTAAGCCCAACATAGAACTACACTGAACAACAAGGCATATAGGTATAACCAGGTATCTTGGATAACAAGTCATCTTTTGCCAGTACAACCGAAAAATCAGAGAATGCAGGACTCTTCCTTGAGAACAAGACATCAAAGTTTTCGGATGTAAACTTACATTTAAAAAAAAAAAACCCAAAAGTATAGTAAGATGAGGATGCTTTACTCCACTAAGAATAAGACTAAAGGCTGGAGGTGTACCGAAGGCTCCATTGCATGCCTGGCATATGTGGAGCAATGCTATCATCAGTTCTCCGTTACTAAGGATTTGGCTAGCTTGCACACAAACTAAAATACGCAACAACGCTTACAGAAAGCATTTGAACATTCCAGTGTTCACCTCATTTGCCACTGACAACATACTAAGAATTCCACACATTTTACTGCTTTTTGTGAATAAAATATTGCCAAGCCAATCTTAGACATGCATATACAGTCCTGTTCTCTAGAAACTCAGTCATGGTAGCAAACAGGTGCACTTGCTGTTTCTTTTTTTTGTTGCTGTTTTTAAATAGTAGTGAATTAAGTTTGATGGCTTCTAGTTTTATCATAGCCTTAAAAAAATATGATGGAAAATGCTCATTAGCTTAATCAACTACAGCATATTAAGATGCCTGCGAGTATTTCTGTAATGAAACGGGAAATTCTTACACTGTGATACACCTGTTTTCTACACATGGATCACGTGTTTCAAAAGCACTGAGGCAAAAATTAGCAGTAAAGCAAACATTTTGTGCTCAGATTTATCAGAAGCAAAAAATAATTGAAAGCGTTATCCGCTATTAGAAACATTGATGCCTTTAAGTAATAAATCTCCAGACATACAACAGTTTCAATTATTTTAAACTTTTTTTTTAATCAAGTCTAAACGTGCTAACTTGGAGTCCACTCAAAGACTGTTTAACCTCAAACAATTCTACCTTCTTCTTAAAAGTGTTATTAAAAAAATAAGCCTGGTAAGTAACTACAGGCAAATTTTTCCTAGCAAGAGACAGACATTCCTTGTCTTCTGCAAGTTAAGAGCAGAGATGTAATCTATAATTTCATAAATATTTCCAGATACTCCAAAGGCTTTCCCTTCCAAAGCAGCATCTGCATACCGAAAAATTTTCATGGTGTCTCTTAAAAAGTTTAGTTCAAGCATAATATGAATGATGGAACTTTTCCGGAATGTGCTACAAAGCCTTTGTGGTTGAAGACAACTGCTCAACCAGTAACAAATGTATTTTACTTTACTTATGAAGATAAAAAGCCCACAAAACACACAGAACCTGATCTACTGTTACAGAATTGGAAGGGAATTAAACCACCACCCTTACTGCAGAAACAGGGCCTTAAGCTGTATTGCTGTAGTAATCTCCAGGCTCCTCGCTTTAATGAGAACTAAGTACAAAAGCAACCTGACTCAACTATGGCCAAAAGCTTATGCGGACTGTATTGACAGCATTAAAATTGAACTAATCCACTGGATTACCAAAAGCATATTTCAGTGCTTCCTACCAAACTGTAATAGCCTTGTCTTCCACAGAACTGTGCTTAGTTGTCTACAGGGTGTAGGTCTGAGCCAAAGTTGGCCATTGTATAAACACATCTTGAGGAGAGATGAACTTCTGAACTGGAGCCACCACTGACAAAACCAAGCTGCTAGGCAGTACTGCTTCTTTATTGAACATTCAATATAAATGCTTTGTATGTTTTCCTATTCCTATCATCATATGTGCATAAAAGCAAGGAAAGTGGCAGTATGAGATAAAAATGGACATAGCATACTTGGTAAGAATTCAGTCTGACAAAGCCTTGATAACACCATGTTTAGAAATCCACCTTGATGTTTGAAACACCAGAGAACTTTCCAGCTTAACAGACTACAACACATCCAACTCTGTTTTCCTCGTATGAATTTTTCCTGCCCTCCTTGATGCTCCAATTTAGTCAATTCCCTGCTTCCCATTTGTTTATCACTATACTGTGATATTTTGTACCATTTGCTATGATGTGCCTCCCAAATGCCAAGATTCTGCCTTCTACAGGCAATTCCCATAACCCAACAGGTGCCCTCTGCTAAGGGCAAGGAAACAAACAGCCCCTCATTTGACATTTGGTCATCTTCCCAACCTGCATCTACCTGATCAGCTTTCACAAAGAACATTCATATTGAAATGAGAAAGTACCCAAAGCATCTTCTCCAGTGGCTGTGATATTCTGCTCGTAGGATTACCAAACTAAATACTCCAAAAGCCTTTAGCCCACAGCTGCAAAACAACAAAAAGCACAGCAGCAGCAGCAAACGGTAGCAGCAGCAGCACAAGACATGCAGTGAGGTAAATACACAATCCATACATTAAACAAGGGCATGTACGCAACAGGCAAAAAAATAAAGGGCCACATAGAATAAGACAGCCTCTTACACGTCTGCCTTTGTTAGCTGGAATACAGGAAGGAGAGCGCTTTAACAAAGAAAGGAGGAGAATATGTTACAAAACCAAACAGTGACACATAAATCAGTTCAGAATTTGGCGCTCCAGAGGTAGTGTTTAGACACACACAAACGTTCACTTTTACAAGGATTTTGAAAATAAGATATTTTGGGGCAACAAGAGGAAATAAACATCAAATAAAGGAACAGTTATTTTAAAGTCTGTAGTTCTACAATGGACAATAGCAGTGAAACTGTAGACTACGTTACACTAATAAGCATAATTTGCAGTTAGCATCTCTGTATTTTGAACAAGATGAATAAAAGCAACCTCCTAGAGGCATACGTTCAATTTAAAGCATCCTTAAGAACCAGAATTATTCTAAACTTAATTAC
>VZTO01019052.1:0-16322 GCA_013400615.1 Syrrhaptes paradoxus
CAAAACATTTGCCATCAAAGCACTGTCTTAGAATCCCTTTGTTAAGGATAGAAGAGCCTCAGCACTGCTATGAGGACTTGAGAGGTCCAGCACTATTTTAATGTTACTACAGGTATTGCCAAAATAATGACATAGGGTCCTCACAACCTGATAGTGTAACTGGGGTGGCGGAGGAGGAGGATAACAACACATCTCCTGGGAGACCACTTTTAACAGCAGGCAGGAGAACTGTGTCTCTAGCAGACAAGTGCCCAGAGAGTCTGAGAGGCAGTCATCTCAGCCTTGCTACGAACATACGGCAGGAACGCTGGCTCTGTCAACATAGCAGTATCTTACTTTTCCTGACTTCATGGCCAAGTGAAATGACAGATGTGAATAAAAGCAGATGCCATCACCATGAACTTATGTAAATAACAGAGGTGTCATTTTCACATGCCAGGCTCTAAAAGTCTCTCAAACTTTGCAACAAGAGTTTAGGGTAATGCTTTACCATTATGTTTCTCAGCTGTTGTTGTGCTTTATTAACAAAGGTACTTAAAATATGTCCTTTCCCTTGAGGATTAAAAAGGTAGAGCATCCCATAGCTTCATTTTGTTTGGTAATCACTGTTTTCCTTTCTCTCCAGAGACAGAATGTGCTGAAGATATGGTCTCTACTACTGCTGTAGTGCCTACAACTCCTAAACAGACTACTAGCCAGGTTCCAACAACTAGCCCAGCACCAACTGCATCACCCTCAAATCCTGCAGTTGGTAAATACAATGTGACTGGTCCAAATGGAACCTGTGTACTGGCCTACATGGGGTTACAGCTTAATATCACCTATCCAAAAAAAGATAAAAAGGTACATTTTCTTTGTTTAAAGCATTCAGATTCTTCCTTTGAGGAAAATTTGGTAAATTATTATAGGTTTTTTTCTCTTAAAATCCCTGTTCTTTGTAGTGTTCATCCATGATTGTCCTCTGTTTGAATTGCTTGACTTGGACCAGGCTAGTGATGATTCAAACTGTTCTCTTCTACTGAAAGTGGTCATTAGAGGTTTTTCCATTCAGTAAGAGTACTAAACTTGTCTGTCAAGTCCAGTAAGTGCATACAGCTATGCCACAGAAGCAGTAAAAATTATCAAGATATGAGTAGGGGGAGTCCTGTTATCAAAAGATTTTTAAGCTGATAAATAAAATACAGGAATTTGGCCTGAGGCCCCTGAATGAAAACAGTGAATGACTGTTAGAAGGGAAAATTATTACTACTGTAAAACTGGACAGGCTTGTGACTTAGTTAACTTCCAGCCAGCACCAAAGAGGCTTGGGTTTGAGTTCAATGCTTAAGAGCTACTTAATGTCTGATTTTAACAGCAGAAATGCTACATAGTTTATGTAAGATCGAGCCCCAGCACAGGTTCTTTCCTGCCATTGTTGATGCAAAGCCCATCTTGCAAGCCCCATGAACAAACCCTTTACCCGCTAACCGGTAAGGCAAAACTATGAGCACAATCCCAAAAAGACTGTGTGAAGGCCCTCAGCAGGAAACGATGACCAAAGGTCAGCAAGGCCTTATGTTCAGTAAAGCTTTGTTATAAAGGACCTTTGGTCACAAGCTGCTTTTCTGTAACGTGTGTCTTAGTCTGAAGTTACAAGGGCAAGTGCAGGCAAACAAGTTGTGACTGCTTTTGTGAAGTTTAAGTTGGATAAGGATGATAAAGGACCTGGTGTGAGGAGGGTGGTATGTGTGTAGGATTTAGTTGCTTAATGATGTATGTGGTAGTGCAAAGGAATCTATTGCATTTATATATGATGTTGACTGAGAGGTAATCACAAGCACTGATAGCTGGTGTGTGGCTGTACAGTAGCTGGTTATGATGGACTGTGTTTTAGCCACTTTAATGGTGTGCAATTCCCTAAGCTGTGTCCTGGAGCATGGCATTTTAGCTTTCTCATGTAATGACTGGTGATGAGGTGGCAAATAGGTCTTCCAAAGTCATGTGAGGGTCTGCCAAGAGCTACTGAAGGTTTCTATTGAACTGTTCAGCAAGTGCAGTTAACCCATGTCCTTCTGCACATACAGGACAGTACAAAATCATGTACCACGGGCAACGCTAAAGCATTTTGAACTGAAGTGACAAGATGATCATGCTTTACCGGCATTTCCCTTGATTATTTCAAAGCAGTATTTTATAACTTGTTCTCCCCTGTGTAGCAGTGGTTACTAATGTTTTTCTGTATGCAGTATTTTATAACTTGTTGCCCCCTGTGTAGCAGTGGTTACTAATGTTTTTCCATATACTGCTAGGATCAAAAGTTTAGTGTGGAGAAAGCAGCAGGCTATTGGCCACAGCCAGTCAGGGCTGTGGAAGGCTTCATTAGCTATGCAAAGATGCCCTTTGTTCTCTGTATCAGCCTGGTAACTCAGGTGCAGCTTACACCAGCCTGTAACTTCTCCACCTATCTGCTCAGTTGTCTGTAAAATGTGTGGGCAAATGCAGCATTGTATGCATTTGAGTACAAGCAAGTTAGAAGTTGACTAAATGTATGGTGATGTATTAGTCTCTTCAAATGTCATAATTGATCCTCTTGTCTTGTAGATGGGATTGGATTTGCTGAATTTCATACCACATAATACAACTTCTTCTGGGACATGCGGCAATACCTCTGCCTTCTTGAATCTGACTTTTGAGAAGACAAGAGTTAGCTTCCACTTTGCATTGGTAAGAATCCCTAGCCAAAGCTTGCAGTGTCTTGCAGGGCTTCTCATGTGGGAAGACTAATTGGGGCAAGTACGAGAGAAAAAAGATGCAAGTTGTTCCTTTGTTTGTAGTACTAGGATTTAGAGGGTTTAATAACTTGGTAACTGTTATGAGGAAAGATATATACATGTATGTACACACACGTATGTATAGACAAACATCTGTTGTTTGGAATGGGGATTTCTTTTAAGATTCTATTGCCTACTCTCTAAAGCTACTCGCCCAAACTGGGAACAGTTCTGCTGTAGCTGAAGAATAGCCTGTGACTAATAGGCATCTCATCTAATCATACAAGTCCTGGAACCAGTTTTAAGTCCTCATCAGTATTTTGTGTACAACCCAAGAGCCATGTGTGCTTGTCATGTGGACTCCTGTGATGGTTGGAAATCCTGTTTCCCTGCCCCTGTGCTGTATTAGGGCTGCATGTGCTTGAGGACTGAATCCACTATGCGTGTCAGTTTTATGCTGCTTTTAATACTTGCGGGATTGATCAGATGCGATCACCTAGACCTGTTGTGTTAAATGACTCTCCACATCTCTGGGGGCTACCAAGCTGCTTTAAAGCTGTATTTGTAGGACAGGTGAGGCCATTGTACTAGCCTGGTTAAGGCATAGGTGGGACTATACCTTTAGGGTGGAGGTCAAGTCAGCAGTCTGAGGGATGACTCTGCCCCTTTCTCTGCCTCCCTTCCCTCTACCAAAGTAATTTTCCCTGAGATGTGCACCTTCTGTAGCTTTTATCTATAAAAGTGCAACTAAATTCTTCCTTTGGATGGTAATCCCAGTTGTAGAGTACCCTTTGAGAACCTTTCTCAAAATGCATGCAGAATTGAGCCAGAATGTTAACAGCTTATGTTGTACATCATTAGCTTAAATGACAACTGCTGGTTTGTTTTTTTTAAAAGAACACAACTACTGAAAAATTCTTTCTGCAAGGTGTGAATGTAAGCACGACTCTGCCTTCTGAAGCACAAGGTAGGGACTTTTAAGATTCTACTTTCAGTGACTACTACTTAAATATTGAGTTGTCTGCTTTAAGTAACATGTTAGAAATGTTGGGGGTGAATGCAATGAGTTTAAGCTCTGTGAGCTTACAACTCCTGCTCTTCAGGATTCTGTAATAAGACCTTCTCTTACACAGAGCCAAAGTTTGAAGCATCAAATAACAGCATGAGTGAGCTGAGAGCTACAGTAGGGAACTCCTACAAGTGCAGTGCAGAAGAGAATCTCCGGGTCACGGACAAAGCCCTTGTCAATGTATTTAATGTTCAGATCCAGGTTTTCAAGATTGACGGAGACAAATTTGGGGCAGGTAAGAGGTTTACATTTTGGGGGCGGACCTAAGATTTGTGAAGTGCACTCTGATATAAACATACAGTATTCTGTAGCCAAGTGTCAGCTTCTGGGTGCCACACTTAGTCTCTGCATGCCCCATTACAGGTGTTGTGGGGGCTGGTGGGAGAGGTATGTAAAAAGCTTTGAAATACCTAGGACTTGTTCCTTGTGGTCCAAAGCAGAGTTAAGGAAAAGCTTTAACTTTCCCTCCTAACTGTGTGCAGACAGTTGTATGAAAGGGGCAAAGTTCTGGGAAGTTCCTGACTCTTAGTTAATGCTGTCTTTTGTGACTGTGGTTAAAGCAAAAGGGCTATGGGAGAAGTCATGTAGATATATTTATGATGGCTAAGCTTGTGCGTGGCAGCTCTTGAGAAGGCAACAATCATTACAAATCTGTATATTGTGCATACAACTAGTACTAGAAAGACCTCATCCTGAATGATCATAGCTAGTGGACTTGGCTTCCTTTTGGCTGTTGGCAAGCTAAGCTAGAAGTTAACGAGCCAGTTTTGTCTATGGGCTGAGAGCAGAAGCTTGAAGTTCTGGATATAGCCATCTGGTGGTGCACTAGTGCCTAACATGGATCTTCTTCTTTCTCTTCAGTGGAAGAATGTCAACTGGATGAAAATAACATGCTGATCCCTATAATAGTTGGTGCAGCCCTTGCTGGTCTTGTTCTAATTGTCTTGATTGCTTACTTGATTGGCAGGAAGAGGAGCCATGCTGGATATCAAACAATTTAATGACTTGCACTAAAACCCAGTGTAGATGAAAAGCAATTGCAAGAAGCTGGGAAAAAGAAAACCTAAACCTGCACATTTCCCCTGAGTTAAGATTGATATTGTAAGGGAACACCTTTTCTTGCAAATTGCTTCTTAAAGTCTGCTTTATTAAATGTGAAATCATCTTGCAGCATTTAACTATGCACAAAAATAACTTCTGAAAATTCTGGTGTTTAATTTTGCTAACTAGTTTAAATATTTACCCACTTAGAACCAAGCCAAAAGTTTTTAAGGGTGCTTTTTTTTGGAATTGGCATAAGGTAATGTCAGCTAAAGATTCCAGAGAGGGATGTTGCTAATTCACACTGACTCAATTTCAGAATTCTTAACAAAGGGAAAAGGTCCATTCTTCGTACTGCTGCCATCCAGTGATGAAGTTTAATTATACTGATGATGCATTTAAAGAAATTTAGTAACAACTGACAAAAATGAAATTTAAAATCTAAACTTCACCTTGTCTCTTAGGTGTGTATTTTTTACTAAGCTTTAAACTTGATGCCTGGCGTATGCAGGGTGTGAAGAATGCAATACTCAAACTTTACAGGAACTCTTTATGATTGGACAGCTCCCCTGTTTGATATTTTTGATGCTCTGCCAGCTTGTTAGGAGCTGGCACTTTTTTAAAATGGGTGTTATTTTTATTTACGTTTTTTTGTAAAGTGATTTCAGTCTCTTCTGTTGGAAGATCCAGAGAGATCCTGTTACTGCACATGTGTACAATATAGATCTCAATCTGCTGATTCTCTTGCTTTCAACTTGGCTGGGGGGTTGTACACTTTAAGGATCAGTTCTTATGTATGCATTGCCTGTAACAATGCTAATAAAGACACTTTTTTTCTGTATATCTTAGTGTTGCTGATCACTCTTAAAAACATTTGACCATTTGGTAAGTGCTGAAGTCTTGGTTTGGCTCTCATTTGGAAGCTTTAAATAATCCTTAGTGTGAAGTTATGTTAAAGAACTATAAGTTTTTTCCGTGTGGCACAAAGGTGAGGCTTAACTGTGTATGTGTCTTCAGAACAGCCCTTGTTTGGACTTTGTGCCTGGAAACAGGTGAAGCTTCTGTGTATCAGTAACCCAAGATTTGGAGAAGAGAACTCTGACATTAAATTGCTGTTTACTGAGAAGTGTCACTATATTGGTCTGCCCTGCTAAGCATCACTTTATGAAAGTGCTGCTAAGATATCTGGTATAAGGACTGTGGAAATGACATCTTATGTTTTTATTTTGAAGTTGGATTCTTAACACAGAGTAGGAAACACATCGTCTGAGGACTATGGATTTTGCCTGTGGTGAATAAACTAGTAGTTTCCAATACCTGCTGATGTACTAGAAGTTCGGTACTGCTAATGTCCTTAAAATTTAGTATTCAAGAAAAAAAAGTATCTTGTCTGTTACCATAAAGGATGGGATAGCTTTGATTCATTCTATTGAGTAGCTGTCTTGTCTTGTCTTGAAGAGCACTCATCTACTTCCTCTGAAAAGTCTTGGTTTGGTTCCCCCTACCTCCCTGGCCCTTGCCAAGGAAAGAAAGAAACTTGGGGGGGAAGGGGGAGGGTGGTGCAAAGATAAGCCTTCCTTGACAAGGACTGAAGACAGCTTGGAGTAGAGTCTGAAAAGGAGTAAGTATGGTGTTAAAAGGTAAGGCTTTCCACAGTAGTTGTTCAACAGCGAGAATAAAAAGCACAAATTGCTGGCCTCTCTTCAGTCTTCCCTCCCTTCCTCAGCAGGAAGGAGAGGGAAAGGATTTAGCCACGAGAGGGCTCTGTAAGGACGAGAAAGCGATTCACAGGCACCCGGCCTCAGTGGGGCTGGAGCACTCCAGTGCCAGGGTCAGGGCTGCTGCTTTGCTTGTTTCTGCCCAGAGACAGGATATTCGGATTTGCTTTAAGGTGCAGCTTTGGAACTGCCCGATGTCTCACCCTGTCAAGGAGGAAGTCTGTGGCTGTCTTTACAAGTGTTTCTCCTGAACTTTTTAGCACTTAAATTTTTATATGAGGATATAGCACCTGTAGTGCAACCTCAGTACACCAGCATGAAGTAGTAGTACTGCATCTACTTTCAGCATCCCTTACAACAAAGTGAGAAATGCTACTTCCAGATTTGAGGCAAATTACTTGTCGCGCACTTTGCTAGAGCTACAAAACCCTGAATAAGCATCTCAAATATTAAAAGTAGTTATACAGGAATTTTTTGCTGCTGCTTTCGGTAGCCTGGACCTGTGCACACTCCTTGCTGCCTTTACCTGAAGAGCTGTTATACACTGCATAGAGTAACTGCTAGTGATGATAAAGATCACTTTCCTCATTGCTGTTTTGCCCTGCGCTTTGGCGTATTTATTGAGTTTCTTAAGTGATAGCAGCAAGGAAAAAGGAAGATGCTTGTATTCTAGCCAACTAATGGCAGTCAGGAAAGAGGTCAGATATTTTACTCTCTTTGCATTGAGAAACAAAATTAACAAATTGACAAATTAATTTATTTTATACAAATGATAGCACTGTCACAATTAATACAGTAGGAAGGATATGTAATTTTATACACCTGGTTTTTTTAACATTACAAAATGCCCTGAAAAGACAAGGACGGTGACTGTTTTTTAAAAGTTAAGTCCTGACCCTGATCACATTGTACTCTGAAAACACTTTAATCCTTTTAAAAAAAAACAAAAAAAAAACAAAACCCACACACACAACAAGCCAACAACAGAACCACCAGTTCCAGTTACGAAGTTTGACATACAGTACAAAGTGTTAACAACACTTACTTGAAAGGCAGGAAAAATTGGTCAAGTGTGAGTTAACTCATGGAAAGCTGGAAGTGTGCTTTTTAGTCAGTGCAAATAGAGGAATGTGTCAGTTACTATAGTGTCTGACCACCTGGTTAAATCTGGTGAGTTATCCCTGAGAAAGCAACTTCTCTCTGCAAGTCTCTCGGAGTTTGTCGATTGTTGCCATGGACAAGCTTCCAGGGTCTGTAAATATTTTCTGGGCAAAAGGAAAAAATTCTTAGTTAAAATGCTGGCTTTGGACAACATGCTGGAATTCCCATTAAGTGTGAAATCTCTGTGTTGATTTCCATACTGTGAAAATGCTGACTGCTGTTTGGCCTCCTTGTAACAGGGTAGCATCTTCATCTATTCTACTGTAAAGACATGGTAAACCTGCAGCTCCTCACAGGTGCTGCAAGGTACACGAAAGCAACAATACAAAAGCTATCTTGAATGTGTTAAAATTATTTTAGAAGGCATTTGTGTTGGTGGATGGCAGGCATATTTAGAACATAGTAAGCCATGCTGGGCAATGCTACAAAGCACCAGTGTATTTCTTGTGTGGTGCTAGCATAGGTTGTTCAGGCTCTGGAACACATACATGCATACAACAATATGTTCCTACTGCAAAAAATCAATCTTCATCCTTCTGTACTACCTTTGGTCTTCTCTACTGGGCTTTCCAGGGTTGTAATGTATAGGGATGTAAGAACAGAAGTGTTTCAAATGCTGTCACACACTATCTGAAATTTTTTTTTTAGCTTTGACTTGTTGCTCAAGAACAATACATTTGTTTCTACTACTTAATCTAAAACTTCTGACTGAACAAAACTATGAAGCAAGCTGTGAGTTTATGCACTTTAATCTTCACTTTAATCTTCAGTTAAGATTTGGGGGTCCCCTCAGCTCTCTGTAGTTGTACCTGACAGCTCTGGAGATGAGATTATAAATGATCTGGTTCTGAACAGCATTCTGGTGAAGAAATCTGCATTGCATCAAACTAAAATCCCAAGTTTTTGTTTAGGGGGAGGGAGGCATAAAATACTCAACTGTCATCACCTCTACTGCTGCTGTTATCTGTGCTGCTGAAAAAAACCAACAGACCCAAACCCAAGAGTATATGTTTCAAAGTTATATAAGAACTGAATGTAAATTGTTTATTTAGTTACCCTGAAAGCCCTCTCACTACCGTAACCAACACAGTTAAACTGTTCTATTCAGGGTAACTGCAAGAAAAAAAGGAGTTGATTTTCTAAAAGCAGCTGCTGTAAAATTTAATGTAATTAAAGGGAGAGAGGGGTGGTCCTTCAAGGGCAAGTGCTTGTACCAACCTCTGAACTGGTATTCTCAAGACAGTTAACTTTTAACAAAACTCTTACTCTAAACCCTTTATGGAATGGGAAACCATCAAACATCCCCCTTCTAAATTAAACTGTACCTGTGATATATTTTTCTTTTGCTCTCTTAATTAAAAGGCTTGCAAACACTAGTAAGTTAAACTTGTTTTTCTTCTATATAAGCAAAAATGAAATTTGCTACGAATGACATCCTAGTATGGCAGAGCTATGCGCAGAGGTCTGACATGAGCATTAAACTCTTGGGGCTAAAAGTCACCTACTGGGATGTAGTTTTGTGCACACTTTGCAAACAATTATAATGGAGTTAGCTGAGTGATTTATGACAGATGTGCTCCTGGTTTTTGGGATTTTTTTGCAGCTAACATCTTTTACATTTCCATCTTTTGAGTTAAGCTCTGAATCTAATGTTCTGTATGGATCTGGCATCCAATCTATTAATAATTTACAAGAAAAATTCTTAGTTGCAGATTGTTGTAAGACTCGAGCAATCAATTTTGTGGGGTTTTTATCTGGAAAGAAGAAGTTGGTGCTACCTTTTGTTGTAAACAGAATGCTTTATAACTGGCACTATGAAGATTTATCAGTGCAAGTTTAAAATTCACTTTGTGTCTAATCTGAAAAAAGCACAGGAACACAATCCATAGTTCACTGAAAGAATGCACTGAAGTTATTTTCTTGTCAGACTTTCTGCTTTAACTGGTAAAAAGGGCAAAGACAATATTTTCCCCAGTATGACAAATGTGAATGCCTTACTATATATGGGTTCAGATAACAATTCTTTAAAAACAAAAATCTTTAAAAGGTTTGCATTATATAAAAAAATTCTTAATCCTCTTGGCAATTCATACAGACACATTTCATCTAACTGTATCCCTCTTTTTGACTGAGCAAAACATTTCTAAGTTGGTCTTATTTTAAAATGCTAGCAACTAAAAGCTGCAGAGAATTTACCTGCATGAAGCTGTGACACTCCATTACAAATGTTCCTTTGGTGATCTCTTTAAATTTATCGCAAATGTCAGGGAAATTTGTGGCTTCCAAAATAAAAGCTTGGTGTTGCTTAATTAATGTTAAGGCCACACGGAAGATGATCTTTGACCCTTCATAGAATAAACAGTCCCATATTCGGAGCACAGTCTGTGGGAAAGGAGAGAATTCAGATTACAGCTTTTTGATTTCCATTAGGTAATTGCTATTAAAGCACCACAAATGAAATAACAATTATGAGTGTATATTAAGAGAACTTTATGTTACCAGTTACCTCTACTGGAAGAATGTCGATGAACAAGCATATAAACCAGCGTGACACCACTAGGGTCCACATGACTCCGTGTCTTTCCATCAGCTCTGCCACAGCAGGAACTTTCATTTTCACAAGTTCTCCAAGGACTTCCTGATCAGTTTTTAGGCCCAACATTGCAGGACTGTAATAATCTTTGAGAGAACAAACCAAAATTCAGGAATCTGTGGATGTGATCCTTCCACAAAACTGATGAGAATGTCCTGTGCAGCTGAGTATATAAAGGCATGTTGAGCCTATGAATTCCAAGTTGAAGTAAATTAAACCATGGAACAATGATGTCTGCATTGTGGTCACACAGCACTTTTCTTTCAGCCAAGGCTGATCCCTCTACACAAATGCTGCATTCATGCCTACCAAAGTATCTTCTTTCTCTCTGATGTTTTTTGGCAATTCATTCTTCCTTCCCAAGGAAGGATGATCTAGGTAGTATTTAACTACTAGCTTAAACTACAAAAGTCCTACTAATATTGAAACAGTTCAACATAACCACCACCTCCTTCCTGTGTGTGGGGGCTGCACATCTCCCATCCCCCTCAATACCCAGACAGGTAACAAAAAAAAAAAACAACCCATAGCCTTTATAGTGGGTCCAGTCACAAACTAGAAACATTAATTTCTGAGAGTGGCAGCTGTGCAGGGGTGCTAGTGGCCAGATAGCACTTGTCCTAGGGTATGACCTCACTATTAAAGAGTTTTTCTTCTTCTCTGCCACAGCAATCCCACTTTTCATAGAATAATTCCAAAAGGAAGTGGATGACAGTTCCCCCAGGCAATGTTTCTTTCTACCTAATTTATCTATGAGACATGGGTTGAAATTAGACCTACATTGCCTACACAGCTGATCACTGTATTAAACCATTAAATGCAAAATTAAGAAAAATGGAGCACACTACAACTGTTACTCCACAGCCTGTTTGACAGGGTAAGCATTTTCGTTACCAAGGTGCAGGCTGAGTAACAAGCACCTCAGTTCTATAAACAAGTAGTCCTGGGTATGCTTAAAGGAAGAAAAAAAACCTGTTTTAGTTCACAAGAGTTCAAATGGCCCACCAAGGGACAAGAACGACACTGATGTTTAAGGAATTCATGTTTTGGGTTTAGAAGTTGACAGAAACATTTAAGCTGGACTTGATGGCTTCAGCCCTGAGAAGCAATCCTTGATGGCTCATTTGTGTTTTGCTGACAACACCTATGTTATTATTTACCGGAAAAAAAGAACTAGTAACACAAGCACCTTTCTATGTGTTTCTTTCCATCACTGATTCTAGAAAGCTACAGTTCAGGTTTTGCTGACTTGGCTGGTTTCTGCTAAAGTTCCCAGACACATACAGCATAGACTGATGGCTCAGGGGAAGGTGAAAGAATCAAGAGCAAAGTCCATTTGTCTGAAATAATTTTAATAACACCTCCCCCTGCCACAGATACATTTAAGAAGATGTCTAAGTTATGCAGTACATTTATAACCTTTTTAATTTCTTTAATGAAATCACAAGAGCAGTTTAATATTACACTTTTTTTTGGGTCAGTGGTTTTCTTGAACAGACTTCCCACCCCAGAAGCTATTTGCAGAACATCTACCGGCACTTGTATGGTACTAACGAACATTGCATTCAACCTTTAAGAATCTAGCTTTTTGTCTGTGATCCATATTTTATTTTTTACCATTGAAGAATGATAGATAAAACTCCTCTAGAGACATGAGTGACTGCCACTATACACATTCCTGTAACTGTTTGCCTTTCACTTGCTTGTAGGGAAAGCTCTGAGAGCTAAAGCACAAGTAAGCCCATGAAAAAGTGTACTCAAACAAATGGAGTCACACCATGACCTCAAAGTCAAACAAAAACCCTCTCTTTCTGCATATTTTGTGTTAGTGTTGTGATCATTTGTGAGCTGGAATGCAGGTAAAGTAACATTAACTGACTCAGTGAACCTTTTTTTTAAAATGCTGCTTTAATGTAAGTGAAAACAAGGAATCACATTTCAAAAAACAGAAGAAGCCCTCTTCCCTTTCCCACCCTTCCTCCTCCTCTCATGCATCCACAAACTTTTTTTTTTTTGTGCTCCTGAGACATGCGAGTATTTAAAAGATGCTTAAGCTACCACTGACAAGTGTCCTCAGGAGGAAGGACAGCAGCCCACACGCTCTCTGCTCTGCTACAATCATCTGATTTACTGCAATCAACAGCAGCTGCTATTTTTAATTTGTACAGCAAAGTAAATGTCAGGATCTCTGTGAAAATGTAACCGGACACCCATCCAGCTTTTTGAGAGCTGGCAAGTAAAAAGTTAACAGCCAGGCAACTTGGATACGTCACTGCTTGAATTACTAAAGCAGCACACAGCTGGGAAGCCTTGGTGTAAATTAAAATTTCCTTCAAGTTTCTTAGATTGTACTGCTGAACAGAAAGGAAAAAGGAACTATTCATTTATCTGGGGCAGCCTCCTGCCATTCCTCATGGAGCAGGAGCAGCTCCCATGTGCCCTAGTACACAGCACTGCAATGTTCAGCCCAGCTCTGCTGCCGCAGAAGTAGGAGGAGTGATTAATGATTTTATGCAAATGCCAATAACTGAGTAGCAAGTTTTTTCCAAGCTACTGGCTGCCAGTTCACAACAAAAAGGAGTTAAATTAAAAGAATCTGTGTCCAAGATATTTTTATATGTAATTATTATAATTATAGTTAGTGTGGGTATTAATTATAATTATTACACATAATTAATATGTAATTATAATTTAATGCATATGATTTTACTATATATATACTCTTATACATAAATGTATATAAAATTAGCTCCTCAGCCTAGGAAAGCTGCATTTCCAGTCCTCCAGAAACATTCCTGCAGGACCCCAGATTTGTGCAAAGCTAGCCCGCAGAGCATTTTACCCACAGTACAACAGCCACCCTGGGGCACAGCCAGCAGCACCCACAGCCTGCACTCTGCCCAAGGGACCCGCATCAAGTCATGGGGGCTACGCAGGGGCAGCCAGAACAACACAGGCGAGTCAGAGAGGATTCAGTGTCATGCTTAAGACACTTTACGTGGTCCATGTCTGGTCTCACTACTGAAAATGATTTTGTAACTTGGTTCAATGACAAAGAGCTTGATAACATTTAACCTCCATGGCTCTTCTATTGTGTTCTTATTTGCTAGGGATGCCCAGTTCCTAAGCCTGCTGGAAATGTTCCCTCAGCAAAAAATCCTGCAGCTCTCCCTTGCTGCAAATGTTTCACTGTGTACCCTATTTTCCTAATCTTTTGTAGTTGGCTCCTCTGCCCAGAATCTCTCCCTAAAGTCAAGATATCCGGGTTTATAAACCCGCCCCCACACCAAAAGCTGTTTTTCACAAAATACTGTGCAGCAAATTATTTTTACTCACCTACCATCAAAATACATGACCTTTATGTTCCTTCCATATCGTATCTTACAAATTACTTGAAATTTCTATATTTTTATGATCCACATTTAATTAGCATATAAATTCTCAATAATTTGTTAAAATACTGAGTAGCTGATAACCCAGAATGGACCTGAGTCAGTAAGTGCTCCCAATCTGCCACTTACTAATTTAAAAAACAAAACAAAAAAACCTCACCAAATGTAGACTAATTATATTGTGTATCTATTGATCTAGGTTGGTTTATAGGAATGTCCTCTGACAAAACATCGTCCCCCTGAAAAAACACATAGCCAGAGGCCGCCTTCTTATTCCTCAGAGTTTCAAATGAAAGTGACAATGTCAACATTTAGGCCATCACACACTACATTACTTTTCATTGAGCCTTCTTCTGGAAGACAACAAATGGAATATTTTATTATAAATTATTATAGTCTATATTCTCATAAGTAATTACATTCTGTTACCTTATTATTATTAAATTTCAGAAAAATATCTAGATTAAAATTAAGCTTCCCAATATGAAGCTCCACATTTCCAAGCTCTTCTGTAAACTGATCCTAGACTTTCCTTACTTTCAGCTTTCCTTTGTCTGTTGCTTACCCATATGACCTGCTTTACCTAGTCTGTTGTTCCTGGTGCCTGCCTATGGATTTTGGATGCCTCGCTAAGTTTAGGAGTGCCTGAGAGCACAGCAGAGTGCAATGCAGGCAGCATCCCATGGGGAATTCACCCCACTGAATGCCCTTTCTTCACCAAAGTCCTGACCCCAAACAGCAGAACAGCCCCATGGCTCTGCCAGTATCATCAGCTTCTCTTCCTCTTGGGGCTGAACAGCAAAAAGGAAAAGCCAGCTTCACCAGCTGCCAGGTATTTTATTGCTACTGTACAACCTGGGTGACTAGATGACGGGATTTTTTTCCTTATTTAAAGGGCTTTTTGTTACGAATGCTGCATTGACTGTAGCATGCTGTCACCAAGCTTGAAACCTGTTCTTGCTCAGCATCTGTCAGAGACATTCCTTAAACTACATTTCACTGTCTCCCTGTCACAATAATTAGCACCTCTCTGGATCCTACCAGGATGTCCAGGACTAAGACATAACTGTCTGCTCGTGCTACAGAGCAGTAATGAGATTTACAGGAAAGGATAAAGCTTGTAGGGACTGTATGACCTTGTTCTCCTTTACAAATAGATTAAGAGGTTCCAAAAATAAAAGTTTAAGAAGCAGTACTCTTATAGCCTTAAATTACCTCTGCAAGTCAGAGCTGCAGAAGTTAAAGAATCCTTTAAGTCTGTTGTGCATATGTCAGGTTAAATATAAATACTTCTACGGGAACTAACATGATATGAATTCTTCGTGTTACAGAAATACCCAAGACAAGACCTCAGCTCTGCTGTTTATCTTGAAATAATAGTTAGAAATGCTTCAAGAGCCTACATAACACAGCCCAGGACAAACTGAGTGATTTGTCTTGGCAGCCCAATTTATTTAACCAAACTAAAAAAATGAAAATGATCTGGCTTAAGTTTTCTCTCAGTCATAAGCAATGCAAAGTATTCTATTCACAAGAATATAATTACAATGTCCATGAGAGCCATGGCAGGGAGGTGGGGTGGGGAATTAGTGTTTTCTCTCCTCCAAACAAGCAAAAATGGTTCATTTTTATACAAACATACATCATTTAGGTATGTCTCCTTGCTGTAGATGCACGTTACCATTTGCTACTGGACATCACTGGAATCCAGAAGAGACAAATAGAGGAGGCCTCAACGCTGGCAAGCAAAAGCAGAGGTTGCCATG
Source organism: Syrrhaptes paradoxus (assembly GCA_013400615.1). Lineage (NCBI taxonomy): Eukaryota > Metazoa > Chordata > Aves > Pterocliformes > Pteroclidae > Syrrhaptes > Syrrhaptes paradoxus. The sequence continues at coordinate 15,491 of VZTO01019052.1, forward strand.
AACAGAACTGGCCAACTTCATGAAAAGCACTCAGTTCTATGTTTCAAGTCAAAACAGATTCCACTCTGTGTAGTGTTTTTTCCTGTGTAGGAAAAAATCCTTTCCAGTAATCCTTCACTATAAAACTTATCTGTTTGCATGTTACTGAACACAGGGGCTATTTTAAATAACCTCGGCAGCACAAAATTTTCCTTTCCAAAAAGATATGCTATCATGGCTGAATTTATGAACTTCATGCAACACGCACTGAATGCGTTTCATCACTTCAGTTACACAGAGGTCAAACTAGATTATGACAGCAGTCCCTTCTCACCTTCAGAGCATCTAAATGCCATTTATGTATTCCTACACAATGTACTGACTCACTGATTCTCCCTGTTAATGACTATCAGCCTGCTTTGTCTAAGAAGGCAGGGCAACATTCTGCTATTTTAGTTCTACCATGGGACAGTCTAAAAAGGTGCAATAGGTCTTCTAAGAATCTACATCATGAGCCCTGCATAAAAAGCTGGACAACCTATGTTTGGGAGGAAATCAAAAAGTCACAACAGGAAAAGGAAGAAAACCAAGAGTACTGCCAATTCTTTTTGCAATACCAGGCCAAAGTGACTCCCTGCGAATGTCCTGGCCAATGCAATATCCTGGAGATACGTGGTTAAACGACAAGCTGAACTGTTGACTATGTTATTTTTAAAACATAAGTTCCTAACCCTTCAGGGAACTGAGAAAAAAAAAAGAAAAAAAAAAGAGAAAAAAATCAAAAGAAACAAACACACGCACCCAGAACAGGTTCAATCCATATTTTATTTTTCATTCATCAAACCAAACTGAA
>VZTO01019052.1:16327-80247 GCA_013400615.1 Syrrhaptes paradoxus
ACTGAACCAGAACTTCTGTCCTGAGGTACTGAACTCACACCAGAACCAGCAGTAGCCGTACCATTCACAACTGAACATTCATTTTAAAAAACCATAAGCAAGCCCAAATCATTCTGGATGGGAGAACTACCTTGGAAAAAAAAAAACAAACCAGAGAATGCAAGCATTTTATGGATGCTTGCTGGTTGTGATACTGAGATTACACAAAACTTAGAATAATAGTATTTTGTGAAATTATTTACTATGAACCCCTTTTCAGCAAGCACAAAGAGGCAGTGCTTGGTTGTTTCTACATAATCCCATCTGCCTATATTAATCTCTTGCTTCTGATCCCAAATGCGGAAAATGCATCCTGTTGAGCAAAGAGAACGCTTTGGTTTCCTATCTGCGTTTCACACAGCACTGTGGGATTCTGAGCAGGGGTATTCGGTACCATTTGGAAATTGAAGAAGGATGCTTGTTAATTATAAAGACAATGGAAAGAAAGGCAAAGATTATATCCTCCCAGACATTATAAACGGCAGAGGTGAAATACAAAGACTCCATGTGTAACCTCTCGGAGAAATAAATTGAAGTTAGCAGCACATTGGAAAGCACAAATGCAAATGCAACTTTCAGACATTCTAGTTACAGAGAATGAAACTGGCTAGTTTTGGTTTTTTGGTTTTTTTTAATACAAACTCTGTTATGTGATGCTCACTAGAGACATTTTCCTTGTTAAAAACTAGTCTAGATTAAAATTATAGCTAACAAAGCACTCTCATACAGCTTACATAGAGCTCTGAGCAAAATGCTGTTGGTTAATTCTCCTTTCTTTCCTCTCCCCCCTCTTCATATCCANGGTACCATTTGGAAATTGAAGAAGGATGCTTGTTAATTATAAAGACAATGGAAAGAAAGGCAAAGATTATATCCTCCCAGACATTATAAACGGCAGAGGTGAAATACAAAGACTCCATGTGTAACCTCTCGGAGAAATAAATTGAAGTTAGCAGCACATTGGAAAGCACAAATGCAAATGCAACTTTCAGACATTCTAGTTACAGAGAATGAAACTGGCTAGTTTTGGTTTTTTGGTTTTTTTTAATACAAACTCTGTTATGTGATGCTCACTAGAGACATTTTCCTTGTTAAAAACTAGTCTAGATTAAAATTATAGCTAACAAAGCACTCTCATACAGCTTACATAGAGCTCTGAGCAAAATGCTGTTGGTTAATTCTCCTTTCTTTCCTCTCCCCCCTCTTCATATCCACTACCATTGAAATTGCTCCTTTTGTGGATAGTGTTTTTTTTCACAGTATCAGTGCGCTGATAAACACCAATGGACATGGGTTATTCAGCACTCGGCTGTTTCCAAACGCCCTGACCTGAGGTTTGATACATAACCATGTTATTATTCAGTTCAAATATTCATGTCTCTTACTATGCCTAATCTCAAATCTATGGGTGACACAACAGAAAACCATGGAGAGCTCAGAACAGAAATGTGTTAGATATCCATTATCTCAACAGGCAGACATTTGCCTTAACCAGCAGTCGCTAAGCTACCCACCAAAGTAGTATCTTGCATTGCACCTTCTGTCCTTGCAGATAAGGCCAGTTAGTTCTGTGCTACTTTTGTGACTATTTCATCATTCAAAACTCTGTCCTTTTTTTTTAATTAGTGATAAACAACCAGGTAGTACAAGGGCAAAAAAAAATTAAAAACCAAAAGAATAAAATTACCAGGCTGAAGGAAGGTTGTTAGACTGATCCTTGAAGAATGCCTGTAGGCTACACCTAGTGTTAAGATTTTTATTAACAATGCTGGAGAAAAAGAAAAAGCTGTTATTTGTTAACAATCCTAAACGAAGAGATACTGTCCCATGCCAATACACATGGCACAACAAAGGAACACTGGAAAGACTGGAGTAAGAGAGACACAATGTTATTTAAAATAACAAGGACAGGAATGTGCAAATAAAGTTCAGCAGAAAGGTGTTATGAAATCTATAAGCTGTGTAAAAAAACATCTGTTGACAATGAGAGAGGAGCAATAGCACATGTGTTTCTACTGAGATCACAAATCAAAACCAGAGTGCCACATGGGAAAAAAGGCAAGGGAGATCCTACAGTTTTTTTTCTCTCAAATAAGACAATTTCAGCTGTGAAAAAGAGAGAAATAATGCCACTGCATAAGGAAGTAGCAAATTTCCCACTGAAAAAAAAAGGGTGCCATTGTGATCAAGTTAAAAAAATAAAATAAATTCAAACTGGAACAAGCACACAAAATAATTATTAGGCTAAAATGGGAACAGAGAAGAGTTTCATGCAAGATGACAGTTTGACTGAAGCAGCTTAGTAATACAAAAGAACTGTAAAATGAATTGACTGTATCCTACAAATACACAAAGGACAAGCACAAGAGAGAGGGGAACTTCTTTTTACCCCCAAAAGTCAGCATTGGCACAGGAATAAAAGGATATAAAATTGGCCATGAGCAGGCTTGTGCAGAAATAATAAAACCTCTCTTAACCATTGGAGGAGTACTCTACAACTAGTTTTCAGCAAGAGTAAATAACTCCACTATAATAGTACAGTAGACTGATTAGAGTATAGCTTGATAAACACTGCTGCTTTCAGACTGAGAACCACTGAAGTGAGGCAGGAAAAAAAATTGTTCTGCTATATATAAGCATAACTATCATGCTAAAATGAGTCCATATTGTCAAGTTTTTCTTCTCTGAAACTGACCATTTAATCACAAATATGTAAAAACTGACAAATATGCTTCTTGAATTACATACCACAGTATCACAGTTAAAAGTTCCCCCCTACCTGACACCTTCTAAAGCAACCTCCTCAATATTTCCTTAACAGAACAAAAAAAAATTTCTCAACAAGACCCAGAGCTATGAACAGATCAGAAACTGAATAGAAGTTGCAGACACGTACACTCTAAGCTCGAATTGAATCCCTACTGCTTCGTGTGGGCAATACTGTCTGCTCCTGCCATCTCTTTTGAATGAACCTGGGAATAAGAGATCTTGGTAACACCCAAAACTTCAGTTAAGAAATAAATTCTCTTCCCTCTTACTGTGTTTAAACGAGATATTCTCCTAATCTCTCCAAATCCCTGGCTAAGCAGCTGACATTCACAACAGGCAGTAGACTACGGGCTCGCCTTCAGCAGAAGCAGGATCTTTCCGGCCTCACCCAGCTGTACCCCACAGTGCTATGTTCAGCCAGAGAACGGCATGCACACAACTCCACATACCAGCAAACCAAGTTTTTTTGCTGGCTCACTCTTCCAGCTGTGCTAACTCTGTTTAAGTGTAACAGTGCAATTCATCCAGAAAACCTTTACTTTACCCATTTCCAAATTGTCCCCCTCCTGTTAGCGAGTGGAGCAGTCACACCTTCATCACATCCTATGGTACACACCTCCACCCAGACCTAAAACACAGTACAAGTGGGGAGGTGAGCTATAGCTCAGGGACCTCTTCTCTGTCACTTCCTCAGAAAACTGCCACTAATGCTCCCATCTGTCACATTCCACATTTTTCAATCAATGACATTGATTGCAGCTGGCTTGGTTCACCTGCTGACCAAAAAACAAACCAAGGTCTGCATCAAAGTACTGGAGCAGCTGTTTAATGTAATTAAATGCATGTGAGCCAGGGGGAAAGAGCATTCATAGGGACACTGCAGAGGGCAGAGAATCATCACCGATATAACTAGCTGCAAGAGGACACGCTCAAAAATGAGGACATGATCTGGAGGCATATCTGTTGCAATGCAAGGGGAAAACCATGTAGACTATAATGCAAATATATCAAGGAAAGAGCATCAGCAACAAAACTAAAGGAAAAAATATTGGGTAATCAAACTGTTACCATCAATTAAAAAAATTATTGCTACTTTTCCCTCTGAACATCTGGAGAATATAAAATGCTTCTCTGCTTCCCCAACAAATACAGGGCTTTAAACTGAAATGTGCTGTACTTTGTACTGTTAACAGAAGGGCAGTACTTGCATACCTGAGTAAGTTTCTTTATGGATACAGTCTGCCTGTCTGATTCACACATACACACACAATATTTCACTGAAATTATGCCAATTATTTTATCCGTCATGCTTTGAATTTTATAAATGTACAATTCAAGCACAATATAGGAGCGTAGTGGGAATAAAAGGGGAAAAAAAAATGGGGGGGGGGGAAAGAGCATCCACAACAAATTTTCTGGCAATGAAGCCTTGCATTACTCAATACAAATATTTTTACTACAGAAAAGATTCGTACTACCTACCTTGGGCTCTTGTTGAGGCACCCAAGCTGGAAGGGACACCTCAAGCTCTCTTAAAACTGACTGTGGAGGGGAAAGGGGCACACTCAGAACAGCAGTTCTGATCAGATATCCCCTTCCCCACAGACTATCAAAGAAACATAAGCATGCATGTTTTGAACTTCAGCACCTCAGATGGATGCCTGGATTGGATGTGCTGAACCCAGGTCAAAGTCTGTAGCAAGACTCTTGTTACAGGGTAGTAAAAATATATCTATAAACAGGGTAGTAAAAATATATCTATAAATACAACTTAAGTAAATGTACATCTCCTTTATACACAGTAAGTGCCTTTCACGTTATGCGTTTCTTCTCATCACCAATCCCTACAGGCATAAGATAAATTCAACAACTAAAAGGGAAAAATAAGAGCAACTTTTGTCATGTAGGTATCAGCAAAGTGCAGAGGGATATACAAGAAGAACTAAAGATTTTGTAACAATCTCCCTACCAAAAACAATGAATAAGAAATTCTGAATCTACTCTCTTGCTCCAAATAAAAACATACAAGACTATCAAAAAGATTAACAGCAAAAGTTGCCACACATCACTTTCCAGCAAAACCTGCCTTTTACTGAGGACCTTAACCCTCACACAGTGATGTCAATGGCAGGTCGCGTGGCAGACAGCAGCCCTCAACTCTCCTATCTGTTTGCACAGCTTATAGAACTCAAGGCTGAACAAAAGCAACAGCCACAGTTGATTTCTTTAGACTATTTTTATAACTTGAAAGTAAACTTCAAGGCTGCAAACCTTCAAATATTTGCAGATTGATCCAACAAGTCATAGCCCTCCCCACCTGTCTCTACTCTTTAAGTCTGCAAAGTCCAACTACTCTGCTCATACACAAGAAAAACCCGAGTTCCTACAGGGTATATTCAGTGTAGAAGAGAATTTCCTACAGTCATTCAAGAGCAGTAAAAGACTCCCTCAGCTTTTTTTTTTTTTCTGTTTTTCTCAAAGTTTGTCCCTTCTCTTCAATAAGACACTAAAAACTTATAATTTTTCTTGTTTAATCTTAAACAAGAACAGAAAGAAGCAGATACGAAAAATATCAGCCTTGATGTCTTTGACCAGCACTTAATTGACACTGTAATAGTGAATTCAGCCTCTAACCATTTGGGATAAAGATTTGTTCAAAAGCAAAACTAGGCCAATGGGGAATTTCAAAGCCTCCATATAGAAAAGTTAGTCTTCCATTTTGAGTATGGCTTTGCATTAAAGGTGTAGCTGTAGTCAGTGCTGTGCAATGCTAATAGGAATTCACAGTGAATCCATTCTTCCTCTATAATGAAATCCCAAGAAAGAACATTCCCAGAAGTATTTCATAAGACTATAAAACATAGTTGCGTCTGATATCTGCTTCTGGATTAAAACTACTTCACACACACAGTGAGATTCAGTTTATACCTGAGGCAAAATTCAGTGTGTAAACACGTCCTGCAAACCCAGAGATCCAGGCAAAGGAACCTAGAGAGCTACCCAACTGACCAGACGTAGATAGTGTCTATAGCTTAGGGTGTGCTCAGTTCCCCTCTGGACTCTAGTGACCAGCCTGGCTAGGTCACCATGGATTGTAACATACATTGTTTTGACAAGAACTTCACATACAGGCAAAAACAGAGATTTTGGCCTTTATTTGGTTTGTTGCAAAATCAGGATGTGTAAAGCATCCAAGGTATCCCCGCTCAGAAGTGGGGTACAGCAGAAACCACAGTGCCTAGCAGGAACTGCCACCACCTCTGCAGAAACCTGATGCTGCCTCTTGCCAAGCCACTGGGAATTCCTGCTTTAAGCTCAGTGTTCAAACTGCACACATCTCCCATCTTCGCTCTGCTCTGCGATCAGTGCTTCATCTGTGTCTCATATCACATTCCTGCAACCAGAACTGCCAAATTGCAGACCCCTTCACAAGTCCTGTTCCCCACTATCATATGGATATAGGGCAACATCTACCCAAGAGGCATAAGTTGGGAGTAAGAAGAATGCAAATTAACACACACATAAAACACTGCATCAAGCCTAAAATCTGCCTGTAAAACAGACAAGTTTTGCCTGTGTGATGTCTTTGTCCTGTGTTTCCAGGACTCTAAAATCTTCAGTCCATGCAGGTCTATTTTAACATCTAAAACCTCTAAAAATGGAGAAAAATGCAAAGATAAAATGAAAGCCAAGCTCCAATATACAAATACAACTATATATGTTTTTAGCATACCGGGCAATATTCTTCCAATAAGAGCATCTAGCAACCAAAAGGACTCTTCTTCATTCTTTGTAATAAGAATCAAGTATCCAGCTATGAAGTTCATGCCCTGAAACAGAAAGAAGGGCTTTAGGATGCATAAACATATCTTGAGAGTTTCTAGTTTACTTCTTTTGATTAAGGGCTAAATTACTACAGTTCTGCAACGTGAACACATTAAGCAAAATCTAGTAATACAGGTCACCAGCTGAGTAAGCTGTTAAACTTGCACGACAACAGTTAACAAGAATTATTAACAAAGATCAAGGAGAGGAAAATTTGAAGAAAAAGCTTAGTAGTCTATAATTTACCTTCAATTTTCTTTGTTTTTTTAAATCCCAAAGCCCTGTCCCAATGTTACTGAAGACTGCTTTGACCAGAACCAAAAGACAGCTGTCTTAGATGTGCAGAACAAACACAACACCCCTGCAGGCAGTGTGACTGCAGAAGGAGAATGCCTGACCCAAACACTCTTTAGTAAAGAGTGCAGCTCTAGCAGCTTTTACAAGCTGTTGCTGCTTAACTCATCAAATGACTGCATACAAATCATGTGCTTCGTAATACTTCTAGCACTCTACATGCTAGTCAGCGTGGGCCACTATAGCTCCTGCCTTTTAACATGCAAGCAGAAGGTAAACACCAGGGGGTGGGTGGAAGAGCTACCAGAAAATTTGTGGAAAGTAGTCAAGTCATGAATGGCCAAATTCCAACTACGCAATTTTCATAACCCTTACTGACACTCTCTGACTCGAGAGGTGACATACAGGACACAGATCACAAACTGGTATTCCCTGTAAACATGTTGCCTCCGTCTCAGGCACTTTTTTCTTGCATCCACCATAACACTGCAAAGTTATGGCATTATTACTGATTTACATGCATGTAGTCCACTTTCTTAAGCATTTTTAAGTGTCTTTTTCCATTGTAAACAAGCTGACAACCATAATAATAAAGACAGCACATCAGTACAACAAGGTACAAAAGCTGCCTCCGAGGTGCAAGCCCCCTCAAAGTCTTCCTAAGCTAACAGAAAATTATCTTTAAATATTTACAGGCTATAAGGGCTGGTGTTGGTTACATTGCCTTCTTTGGTTTCATCCCCTTCTTTGGCCTTCTCTGTTCTCTCTCCCTCCAAGCTGGACTCCTCCAGCATGTCTGTCACCACAGGCAGCACCACTGTCTGGGCATCCTGCAGTGCTGCCAATTATGGCTGGGAGTCAGGACAGCTACCAAAAAGAATGTCCCTCACAGCCTCTGCAAGCTACATCTCCTCTCTGAACTGAGATCTCATTTCTTGCATTCAACAGATTTGACTCACCTGTCCCATCTCAGAAAGCCTTGCAACACTCTCAGAACATGGAAATATTAGGACATTGCATCTTCTCCAAGGTTTCATTTTCAAGCTTGGAGTCACTACCGCAGTTGTTATACAGAAGGCTTGGATAGACCTTGCATGACCCTACATGGTGCTTGGCCTTCTAGTTAGGAAGGCGATTATTTGTCTCCACACCGACAGTTAGCTTAGTGATTGCATCTGCAGTGTCAAGAGGCTGTTTGGCATTTAACACAGCATGCACAAAGAGCTACTCCAGAGCATGTGCTCACAGAACAGTGAATTTCCCTGGTTATACCACGGTAGGCAATGCGGTACCACTGTCACAGCATGACAACACAAAGCCTAATACACTCCCAGATGGGAGACTTAAATGCCACTAAGTACCAGCATTATGGAAACATCCCCTGAAGAACTTTCAGTCAGTAAAAGCTCTGCAAAGCACTTAAAAAATTGCATTTCTCACTCTGAATTTTTTAGTGTTTACAAGGCCTCTCCTATCACACAGTAGGTATCACTATATCTATCTTGATGAAGTCTGCTGTTCCCCTAGCAGAAAAGCTGTTTTCCTGAAACTTTGCTTGATTTCTGACATGCCTTGGAAAGCAGATGCTGGCTTGTGTTCTAATTATTTAGACAGAATAGATAACATGCATTCTGTGAGGAGACCGAAGGTGAAAAGGAATCATACAAGGCTTTTAAAGTCATCTTCTTTTATCTCCAGTGTTCATAATGCCAAGTTAAAATTAAAAGATTAGCCCACTGATTAAATAGTTAATGTACCAAAACTTTTTAGTAACTATGAGACATATATTTTGGGTAGAAGCTAGCATGGTTTGAAGTTGTACTTGCAGGTATAACTACCTCTATATAGGAGCCTGAGACTCACAGAAGTAGATATTCACAATTCTACCCCTTCTGTTATTCTCAAAATATTAAGCATTATATTTTAATAAGTAGATAATACTGAAAATAATAAAAATAATTCATCTTTTACTCCCATTTTTTGAATAATTTCCATACTAAAACTAGTTGGGATGCATAAAATAATGTAAGTGGTTTCAGTCTCTCTAAGTCTTCTCCTCTCCAAATTTCAATAAATATAATTCATACTCTTAACTTTGGAACAGGTGTATTTACTGTACTAACTTCCTCAACTAATATGAAGTATGGGTTAGCACACATATCCTTGGTGAGGAAAGGGAGGAGAGAGGAGAGAACTTAAGTGAACTGAAAACACATTTTGCTCATGACAGTTCCTGCTTCTCTATGATCCTTAACAACGGCCTCTTTGTTCTTGACTGTCATGAATCAACTTTTATCTTCTTTGTGTCCCACAGGAAACTTTACAGTACTTGGCAGTGACAACAGGGGCTTTTTTCAGCTGCCATCTAAGCAGTATCAGGTTGAATTTCAAACAAATTTTCCTCCTACTTGCCCGTCTATACTGGGAGAGGGCACCAAATAAATGCTACCACCCCGCCAACTACCTGATGTTGCATCAATGCCGGTCCTTCTGTATTCTGAAAAATGTGACAGTGAAAACAAGGGAAACTGAGCTCTCATGATACCTCCTACATACCAAGGACTGTTTTGGGAAAGATGGGAGGAGGGAGGAAGAAGGAAAGGCAAGCTTGCTTTCTCTTCCTCTCTGAAGCAACTAATCTTGATACAACCATGTGTGATAAAACATTTATTCTGCAGCTAACAAATGGAACCAAACATGATCAAGCAACCTACAAAAAAGGCTGCGGAGAAACTCACAAGGCCGTTTGAACTTGCCTGAAGTGAATCATTTTTTCACTCCCCAGGGCCATTCTAAAAAGAGAAAGTTTGTGGATCTGTTTCTAAAAACATACATTCAAATGGACAAGAACAATTGCTGTTGGTGAAATTCAGCATTGCTTAAAAACCAGTGATAACATACCTGACAATATCCTACTTCTTTATTATGATGCCCATATGCTACCAATACGTTGTAGAGTGTGTGCTGCAAGCAGGGATCAGCAGTTTTGCGGAATTTTACATTATCTGGAAATGTTCTGTTCATGTCTAGACAAAAGGGAAAAAGATTAAAATTACGAGCCATTCCCTCCTTCACTTTCCAAACAAACTTTTACAGCTTTTCTGAAATGCAACTGAAACCTCACTGTGGCTCACTAAAGCCGTAATTTTGCAGAACAAATTTTAAGAAACAGCTTTACCAACATTTTTGGATAGAAGGCTATCTGCATTCAAGGATAACCTACTCCTATAAAATTAATCATATTAGTATACAGAAATTAATTTGAAGCAGGACTAAAGAAATTCTGCTGCAGATTGGACTCTCTCCATGTCTGACTGCAAAGGCTTAAACAAAAGCAAACCAGACATTTAGATTGACAGAAATGACACATACCAAATTTATCTAACCAAGTGTCATGAAATGAGCTGTGCCTCTAGGAAAGCATATTCTCATAACAAATCAGATGTCCTTTCAATTGACTTATTCAGTGAACTTCTACCACACAGTCCCAAAAAGATAAAAAAAGAGTCCTGTTCCTGCAGCTGGTGACTTCCACTTAAAATCATGGTATTTTTAAAGTTTACGTTTCTCCATGATGTGACCATGAGAAAAGTTGTGTCTTCGTTGGTGCAAGATCACCAAGAAGGAGAGCGATTTTCGATATCCAAGCAGCAGAGCACATCCCACATGCTTCAAGCTCAATCCTAAACCAAGTGACAACTACGCAGTTACTGACATTTCAAAACATTAATTTCTTCCAGGCCAAACATAGAATCCTGGAATGGTTTGGGTTGGAAAGGGCCTTAAAGATCATCGAGTTCCAACCCCCCTGCCATGGGCAAGGACTCCTACCACTAGGCCAGGTTCCTCAAAACCTCATCCAGCCTGGCCTTGAACACCTCCAGGGATGGGGCATCCACAGCTTCTCTGGGCAACCTGTTCCAGGGCCTCGCCACCCTCACAGTAAAAAAAAATTTTTCTTAATATCTGATCTACATCTACCCTCTTTCAGCTTAAAACCATTACCCCTCATCCAATCACTACACTCCAAATATGAATGGTAAGACTCACCTCTCCTTACAAAGGTCTAAAAATTAGACACACAAGTTTGAGCTGGTCACCCAAAACTCCCTTTAGCTCTTGGAAAGAAACAGGCAGAGTTAATTTTTGGCCTGCTTCTCTCTATAAAGAGGGAACCCATGATCACTAGTCCAGACTTGTGCACCTGATTTTTAGCAGTTTAATTTGAGGAGAAAAATCCTATTCAAAAGTAACTTCAAAGATTTTCAGACCCCAAGACTTTTTTTTAAATACAAATTTTTGATTTGATTATATTTAACAACAACAAAAAAACAGGGCTAAAGTTAAAAAGAAATAAAAATCAGTAACAACACTACTGTACAGATATCTGTGTCCTAAGAGTTATCACTTCTTATCAGCCTTTTCCTGCAGAAAGGAAGAAGTCTGTTACAGCTTTGACATGAAGTTGGCCTGTAAGCAACTAAAGGAAGAAAGCTCCATAAAATCACGAGTAGTGTAATGGAAGACACAAGCATTAAAAAGTTATCACACCAACCACTTATTTCATCCTTTTAAAGTGAGCAACTAATTTACAGAAATGACGGGGAGGGAAATATTTCACTTCAACTCTTATGTGACTAAAGAGAAAAACACAAGGAAAAAGACAATAACAGACAGTTATAGGATAGATAAATTTGTTTTCTGAGCAGCATAGTATTTGCATGATCAGCATTTGTTGTTTATTAAACTATATGCTGGATGTTACAGAAAGGATTAACGCTGACATTTCAGTTATGGCTCTTCCGTCAGCTATGCAGAGCAAGGGTGACGGGGGAATATGAAAAGTCCACCATATCCAGAGCAAAGACTACTCAAACTCAACTTATCTTTAATTTCACAACCTGAGAAAGGCCTGCAGTTGAGAGAATCATCTCCAATTTTCTTTCTTATTGCAGAGCATGTTTCTCCCACAAGGACAGGGTGAAGTCTTCTTTAATTTTATGAAAGATTTAAAACTTTTCTTTCTAATTTAGTAACTATTTTAGTTTGGGGGGAGGGGATGCGGACAAAAACAAGATACAAGAGCTAGAAGTCTTTACCCTTAACAGAAGGCACGGAGCATGGTCTCACAGGACTTGTGCCAGATTATTATCTTAAATGCACCAAGAGCGGGGGGGTCCTGCTTCCTCTCTGTTCTCCCCTTTCTGCTCCATGTCCATGCTCTCCCTCTTCCTCCAGCTCTGCAGCTCATCTGACCGAAATGTGAGGGAAGTCAACCCGCTCCCTAAGTGCACACAAACTGGTATGTTTTACCATACTGCAAGGCAACTGCCAGAGACGACTTGAGGCAAACGGCAGGAGGAGGTGAGAGCTGTTCATTTGACTTGAGCACTTACTCCCACTTTACTACACCTGTCCCAGAGGAGATGTCCGAACACCTCCTTCTCCCATTCCATACAGCCCAGCCCCTGACCTGCCATCCAGTAACCTACTTCATTCTTGATAGACATTAGCATCCAAAGGAACACAGCCTCAAACTAGTCCTATTTGGGGAAAAAACCATCAGAACTGTTTTCAAGCAGGGAAATGAACATTATACTGCTAGATAAACCCCAAAACTATGGCCATCTTGTGGTGGTGTGCACATCTGCTGGCTAGAACCAAACTAGGTATAGGAGCATGGGGCCAGGAAGAAGGCCACAAAGAAAAGGCTGGCTACTCCTTTGCAGTAAATTCAGATTAAACCCCAAAGCATATTTTTTTAGATAATCTTTCAGTGNTTGCGAATTTTTTCCCCATCCAGTGTCATAAACCGCAAACGTGGCATATGACTCAGGAACTTCCCAAACCACAGATAACTGGAGATAAGGAAAAACATTCTGAGGAAGTATCACCACACACGTTCCTCCTCCAGTTCTTCCTTTAGCTGTTTGGCAGACAGAAGACCAGATGAAGTAGCTGTTTGGATATGACCCAATATGGCTTCTCTTACACAGAACCACAAGAACTGACACTGCTGTTCCCCTTGTTCTTGCACAGTTAAATGCCCTGAACTCACATGAAAATTCCCAGCCTTCACTCACAGTTCAGCTCCATTCAGAGAGCTTATTAGTACTCTGATAGTAAAATATTTACAGTCCCTGATGAAGTGGCAATGGCTATTGTTTGAACTACTTCTCTGAACCCATCATAAACTAAACTAAGATCCTGCAACTACTGTCCAATCCACACAGTCAGATCCTTATGCCAGAGGTCAGAAGGTACAGCACAGACTCAGGGGACTGACTGATAAATATCACACCCTGGGTTTCATAGCACCTGCAACTCCTCTTCATGAAATACAAAACTTGAAATGTGGCTATCGGCTGCATGTGCACACAAGAGGACTTGCAGACACAGAAGTACTTCCTCTGAAATTCAATGGCCTGGCCTAAGGGGGCCTTACTGCAAGGAAACTACCTCAGCTTGCACCCCAGCCTTTTTGTAACCAACATGTAGACTTTCCATGAGGAGGACAGCCACATTTTATCCTGGCAACGTAATTTGTCCTACTAAACTTTACTATAATAGGACATGAACAACAAAGCTCAGCAGGCATGCATGTCCTTCGAAATGTGTACGTAAACTAAACCATGAAAATTTCCACCAAAATTTAGAGACCTGCATACTTTAAGCTCTTANGACATTAGCATCCAAAGGAACACAGCCTCAAACTAGTCCTATTTGGGAAAAAACCATCAGAACTGTTTTCAAGCAGGGAAATGAACATTATACTGCTAGATAAACCCCAAAACTATGGCCATCTTGTGGTGGTGTGCACATCTGCTGGCTAGAACCAAACTAGGTATAGGAGCATGGGGCCAGGAAGAAGGCCACAAAGAAAAGGCTGGCTACTCCTTTGCAGTAAATTCAGATTAAACCCCAAAGCATATTTTTTAGATAATCTTTCAGTGCTGTGAGGTGGCAGTGTTAAGCTGCTGTGAGACAAAAACAACAGCTTTCTTTTCCTGTTGATTTATCTCTGTGCAGCAACCATCACAAGGCCATTGCCTTGCTTCTTCCCTTTCACAGCTCTGCAGTATTTCTAATTCTCATTCCGTAACACAAATGGAAAGCCACATTAGCCTCAGTTTATAAAACAGATATCTAGTTTGGTACCTGGAATCACAATTGTTGATGCTACTTACAGAGCAAAGAGATTTAAGTGTGCACTCCAGAAAACTAATGCTTTTGTACTAGTCTTGTACTTTTCATATTTAGGGTACTTCAAAAGTCTGGCACCTACAAGTCAACTTTCTTCATCTTGCTATCCCATCCCTTCTGTTCTTACCTTCATATCCAGGTGCTTATCACCCCCAGACACAGTGCCCAGTAAATTACACTAGTATTTTTATAACTTACATCCTCTACTCTACTTACGGTCATGTCTTTGCTACTGCTACATTTGTAACTTGCATCTGCTCTGAATAGCTTCCAAACAGGTAATTTTTGTTTTTTCACTTGGTAAAGAGCAGAATAAAAATTAATCTCAACTGCCAACTACAAGCATTGAAAAACTCCAGTGCAAACCTCCAGAATAATGAAGTTAGGTCATCAATTACAGCTTGTAAAAATAATATCTTTGAAGTGTATTTTAAATTTGTTGTAACTGGATATTTAGGACTCATCTTCAAGCTTTTCCCTGCAACACCTGGAACTGGAAATTGTTTTGGAGATTTGGGGTTTGCTTGTTTGTTTAAGTTAAGGTCAAGTTTGGTATCAACTAAAATCAGAGAAACTGAGCCTGACATTCTCAACCACCAGCAACAAGTAACAGTTCAATAGCTTGCAGCAACCAAGATAGCAAATAGGATCAGGATTTTCTACAAAAGAAAAATAATGCTACTGTATAAATCTAAAAAGCACCTGTGTAAATTCCAGTCCCCTTCATTTTCAAAGGGTAATATTAGTATTGGAGAAATTGCAGAAGAGAATGGCACCAAGGAAGATCACAGCAATGAAATGGCATAGTATAAAACAAGGTGGATTAGAGCTCTTAGTTTGGAGGGAGATGCTTACAAGCAAGATAGCACAAATCTGCAAAATTGTGAGCAAAGTGAAGGATGTAAAAAAAG
The DNA here is from genome assembly GCA_013400615.1 of Syrrhaptes paradoxus. Taxonomy (NCBI): domain Eukaryota; kingdom Metazoa; phylum Chordata; class Aves; order Pterocliformes; family Pteroclidae; genus Syrrhaptes; species Syrrhaptes paradoxus. The sequence continues at coordinate 31,369 of VZTO01019052.1, forward strand.
GAGCAGTCAGAGGTTTTTGCGAATTTTTTCCCCATCCAGTGTCATAAACCGCAAACGTGGCATATGACTCAGGAACTTCCCAAACCACAGATAACTGGAGATAAGGAAAAACATTCTGAGGAAGTATCACCACACACGTTCCTCCTCCAGTTCTTCCTTTAGCTGTTTGGCAGACAGAAGACCAGATGAAGTAGCTGTTTGGATATGACCCGATACGGCTTCTCTTACACAGAACCACAAGAACTGACACTGCTGTTCCCCTTGTTCTTGCACAGTTAAATGCCCTGAACTCACATGAAAATTCCCAGCCTTCACTAACAGTTCAGCTCCATTCAGAGAGCTTATTAGTACTCTGATAGTAAAATATTTACAGTCCCTGATGAAGTGGCAATGGCTATTGTTTGAACTACTTCTCTGAACCCATCATAAACTAAACTAAGATCCTGCAACTACTGTCCAACCCACACAGCCAGATCCTTATGCCAGAAGCCAGAAGGTACAGCACAGACTCAGGGGACTGACTGATAAATATCACACCCTGGGTTTCATAGCACCTGCAACTCCTCTTCATGAAATACAAAACTTGAAATGTGGCTATCGGCTGCATGTGCACACAAGAGGACTTGCAGACACAGACATACTTCCTCTGAAATTCAATGGCCTGGCCTAAGGGGGCCTTACTGCAAGGAAACTACCTCAGCTTGCACCCCAGCCTTTTTGTAACCAACATGTAGACTTTCCATGAGGAGGACAGCCACATTTTATCCTGGCAACGTAATTTGTCCTACTAAACTTTACTATAATAGGGCATGAACAACAAAGCTCAGCAGGCATGCATGTCCTTCGAAACGTGTACGTAAACTAAACCATGAAAATTTCCACCAAAATTTAGAGACCTGCATACTTTAAGCTCTTACTTTCATATTTAGAGCAAGAAGTCTGCTCTTTCACATTTGTATTTTTTTTTCTTTAAAAAAAAGGTGATGTTCAAACAGCAAGCATCATATAAAACAAAATCAGTAGTAAAGCCCATCAGTTAAGAATCAGCAAGTTAAAGTGCAAGAACAGTGAAAAGACTGCTTATTTAGCTGAATGACCTTTATTGCTATTACTAATCAGATTTTTCTTCAAATATTAGACCATTTCTCTACACTGTCTACCTGCATTTTTTAACTTGATTATATCCCATTAAAGACATTCTCATATTGAAAATAAGTTCTCAATGTACATGAAAATCCTTTGGAGCTTCTGGGCATGTAAAAGAAACAGGACACATTGTCTCTTACACGTTTAAAATTGAATCTGAAATAAAATCCTTAGTTGGCCTTGTCCTCCTTCCCTTCCCCCTAACAAAAAAAGCGTGTTTGTTGTTCCATTTTCAAACTGCACATTGTCCTGAGCTATTACTTTACAGCTAGAACGCAGGACTAAATACACCTCAATTGCCTGAAAATTTTGGAAACTGCAAATATTAAAAGCGAACAGCAGCAAGATCCCACATCTTACTTTAGTTTGCTGGTAAAAACAACTACAGCAATGGGAAAACTACACAGGTAGAAAGCTGAATGTTGTACAACAATTCACACTGAAATAGCCCTCAGCTAAAGCCCACTGTAAAATCTGCACAGTTAGTCAACAGCAGCACTAAGCTTCCGTTCATCTTAAGTACTCTGCTCCTTCCATCCCCCCTATGCTCACATTGTTTCTTCCTTTCTGAAGGGAAATCTGGAGTCAGAGGTCCTCTTTTTATTTTTCCTCCAATAAAACCCTCCAACTCATTTTTCTTTACCCCTTCCCTTACTTACTCCTTGTTAGTTTTCTCTTCTGCAGTTCTCTAATCGATGCAGTAGCACTTCCAAAACTTAATTTCATTCATAATTCACAACTAGATTTTTATCTTCTTTCATTATTCCCCCTCCTACCCCAAATATTTTTATTTCACAGTATAACTTGTGTGAAAAGGCACTTACTACTAAGATATGACCCTTCATGTCACTGTCTAGCACTGGAAAAGAAATTGTTTGTAGCTCTCTCTTTCAGAACTTGCACCCCAACTGAATACAGTCTGGTCCCTCTCCAGGGCCCTTAGCAAAGCTTGCTTTGGAAAGTCATCTTAGTAGCTACCTCTGTATTCATAGTTAGAGCTCTGCTGTTTCCAGTTCTAAACAGGATATGAGCCTGAAGATTTCTGGCTAGTCTTTATATTTGTAGGAACATGGAATTTTATGCTCCAAAATGCCTTACTAAGGTGTGTAGTCCCAAAAGCCCACAGTACTGCTGCTGCTGTTGTGGGGCGAGGCAGAGGAGAAACTCAGCATAAACCAAAAAGTGTTCAGATGATTATCCAACTCAAATAAAAATCCATAAAGGCCCAAACCTTAATTACTTGGCTTTTTCGAGACAAAATAGATGACAACTGCACCTGCCATTCTAAGAAAGCAACCTCCATAGTAGGAATCGTTTACAATGCGTCCAATTCCCTCCTGAACCACCACAGCTCGTATAATCACAGATGAAAATCCAGCGACCATGATTCCAACTTGGAAAACATCTGTCCACACCACTGCCTTCAGACCACCCTGTATGAGAAACAGCACATACCAGGTACAACAGGCAGCAGCACTCTTGCATTGCACTCACATTCAACTAAGAGAAATCTCTATTATGCATAATAGATTAATTTCATCTTCTTCTTTAATAGCAATAATTCCTTACTGGGGTGGTNAAGCAACCTCCATATTGTGCTTGTCCAGAGCACAGCCCAAGCTCTTGACTCATTAATTGTACAATTCAGTTAACAGCAGCTTCTCTACAAAAGCTCTGTTGCAGCAGGTTTAAAAGTTTCAGGTCAAATATCAGTTATTTAAAACTTCTACTTGCTTGTCCTCCCCTACTGCCTCTTTTAAACAGCCAGTGGGCCAGTCTAAGGTCTGGTTGCCCTAATATCCCGTCACCAATATTGGCCACTGATCAATGTTCACAGACAGCACATATCATAGAATCATAGAATGGTTTGGGTTGGAAAGGACCTTAAAGATCATCAAGTTCCAACCCCCCTGCCATGGGCAGGGACACCCTCCACTAGACCAGGTTGCTCAAAGCCTCATCCAGCCATATGAAACTGGATGAGTAGAAGAAGGGTATTTCCCCTCCTACACTTCCCTTCTTTCAGGGACTTACATTTACTGTTTAGAATTTCACACATTGGGTGGATTTCCCCACCCCTCAATTTGTCAAATTCCATTTTAAACCAGTTCAAATTTCTGGCCTCAGCAGCAACTTCCAGTAACAAGTGCCATGATTCAGTGATAACGCTCTTCTAAACCTGCAGCATGGCAAATTTTTTTGTGTCCTTGGTTCTAACACTACAAGAAACAAATAACAATTTCTCCCTATTCACTTTCTCTGCACCATATATAACTCATATAGCTCTATCAGCAGCTTTTTCTCAGCAGTCTTTTTCCTCAAGCCGAAATCCTAGCATACTTCATCTGCCTCATACAGATACAGATACTGTACCACATCTTCAACCATCCTTGCTGCTTTTCCAGTGTCCTGCTGGGACAGAAGTAAGGAGAAAGAGACCCAGAAGCAGGTCTCATGATGCAAAGTTATAACTTTTCAATCACTTAGGAGATGACATAATAATGTTTTCTAGTTTGTTCCCTGTTCCTTCCCAAATAATTTTGAACCTTCCTTAATGCTTTTGGCCACAGGATGAACCTAGAAAGATCTGCGCTGTTAAAGAGCTTATGGCTAATCTAATTTACATGTTAATTCAGCACTTAAACCGCCACTACAGAAATGCAAGTTTTCCATTACATAACTTAATCACTAACATTTAAGGACATAGGACAGATAAAAACTGTTATCAAAACAATAACCTGTTCTGATTGCTTCAACCAGCTTGTCATTCTTTTCCCCTTCAAGCAGTCTGTGGTAATATCCAGGGTTTTGTTCCATGTTGGTTTGGGCGCCACTCACAATCATCCAGATCAATGCACGGTGTTCATTTGGGACGCCTTTCCTGATATACCTCTTCACTGCAAAACAAGAAGATTGGTGTTGGTTTTTTAAAAAATAAATAAATAAGTAAATAAATAAATACAGCTGTATTTTTCTTTTGGAAATGAGCAACAGAAAGTTGAGAAGTTATAGGAAAACTCTTGACTAGAGATTATTGTGCTATCTCTCTCTACCATTTAGGATAACCATTTCCTTCTCAGCTGCATAGTATGTTCTAGATTGACTCCTAAATTCTTCCCACTTAGACTCCCCACACAGGTCTCCAGACCCAGGCTTTTCTCCCTCCTCTATTCCCCAATTAGGATTTTGAATCCTTTCCTCTTCTTTGTGCCTTTCCAGATGGAGATATGAACAGCAAAGTTTCCCCTTGATCTTTACCCTTTTTCATTCATATGAATTTTTCTTTCCCAACATCACTAATGGCCTCTGACATGACAGCCCTTTCCATTTGCTTGGTTATACTCTAGCATGTCTATGTCAACAGGATGCTAGGATTTCAGCTTAGCACCTAACCACCTAAATCACAGCAGAAACTGAGAAGTATGAAATATGTGGCTACTGGAAGAACTGGAGATGTGAGTGAGCAGCAGATGATTTTTTTCTAGAATTACTGGGGAAGTCTTTTCAAATCTANATCCCTAAATGCTATAGGACTCAAACAAGAGTGAGGATTATTATTCCACCCACACACAAACACACACAAACTATCATTACCTAACCAGGTTCTATGCAATCACAAAGATCTGTAACTCAAGATAAACGTTGCCTGAATTAAAGGCCTTAAAAACAGCAAGATGAAACAAGGTTTTAGGACAAATCAGTCAGTCACCTGCTAAATACATTCCACTTAAATGCAGCTGCCTATTCTTTAGGAGGCAAAGCTGCTTTCTGAACCTAAACAGAAATCCATGCATCTCTAATAGGCATTTCACACACCTAAATACTGGTAGTTTCTCTCAAAGAAACCCTCCTACCCTTAACATATGCAATAAACAACTACCCTCCAGAGTACAGGTTTTGTTTAGCTTTTTAGATTTATACTATGGGTTACAATCTCTACTATTGCAGCTGTAAAGTAACTTTAACTACAACCTTCTTTTAAACCGGCTGGAAATAATTTTCCTTTTTCCATGGTTGTTTAATAATCCCTACCTCATCTTTTGAGCCCTAATGCTCAAGAAATCCTACAGATGGACATAGCAAATTCAGGAATGAGTATAAGGAACAAGTCCCATTTAGGTCAACAAGAACGTCTCATTTAGATGAGCATGTGAATTTCTCTAGAAGCATACTTACTGGCTAAACTACTAGATTATCATATTCTAACAGATAATTCCAATGGTATTTTTTCTGGAACAACTGTCAATTGTGAAAGCATAGCCAACATCCACATCCAACAATACACATCAAATTCATGAGAAGCAGAGGCAAGCCTTTGACATTGGCACAAGGGGAAAGCAGCCCTGCAGCACAGCATACACTCATTATTCCTCAGTGTCATTGGTCTCACGGTAATAGACAGCCAGAGGCTTGTATCGCCCCAACTGACTACCCAGCCCAGCTCCCCAACTCCCTGAGGAATGGAAAAGCCCTTTACATGATGCTGTTCTCCAGCATCACACTGCATGATTCTCACACCATTTTAATATTTACCAGGATCTGCAAACTGGCATACAGAAACATTTAAGTAGATTTGAAAACAAGGACAGTTGCAATTAAATGTGTTTTATACATACATAAATGTCATATTATATACATAAAGTTATACTGTTTTATACAAATATGTATTTATTTGGTTTTCTATAGTCTCTCTTTCACATTATCCTCAGGAACTTATAAAAAGCCCACAACAGTCCACACCACAGAACATCCTCCCACTGTAACACTTAAGAATCTTTCACAGATTAAGCCGGATCGTGCATGTGTCTCCAATCATACATCTGACTCCAACTGTAAACCAAGGGCTTGATCTCAAAAGCAGCACTGCTAAATACCATCCAGCCCTGAGCATGTGCACTCAGAATCACCCCCAGGACAACTGCAGTGCACACAACAATCTAAGCTTTGATACATACATAATAAAGAAATAAGTTAAGGAACAGAGGCAAAAATTTCACCTAAACAAAATATGAAACATCATCAATTACTTTTAAGCAAACAAAAGCAGCCTCAATATTACTTCTGACATTCAGTGCCAGTTTCCAGAGGTTTAGAGTCAAACTTAATATGTTTTTCTTGTTACTAGAAAAAGCAGCTACCTGATAGGGAAGTAGTCTAGAAGGGCTGACAAATACCCAAAGTAAATTCAAGAGAAAAATATGCAGAAAAGAACATTTTCCAATATTGGGCACTACTTATAGTAACAAGATTCAAAAATAAGTAAATAACTTTAAGCCTGTCTATCCTTGTTTAATGGTAGAATATGAGAATTCTGGAAGTTTTTGCCTCTACATAAAGTTGTATTAATATTTTCCCTGCCATTAACACTGTTTCACTCTACACCAGAGATGGACTAAGTGTATGTAGGAAAACCCCATTTAAAAACAAAAATTATCTTGCATAAAATATTATAAGAGTGTGGTTTTGAAAAGCGTCTGCACTTTGTTTATTTTTTCAGTTAATAACAATTACTGTTGAATGCTGAGGAACCTAACTTGGATCCCAGAGGAAAAATTCTACAAAAGAGCCAAATACAGCATACAACAAGGAATTTAAAGTTTTATTTTATTAATACATCGCAGAAAAAACAAAGCAGATCTGTGATGTAAATGTTCAAATTACAGTCAAACTCAAATCCTCACTTTCTAAGATGCTCCTTCCTTGCTCCAACCCCTGCGCTGGAACAGAAGTGCTCCTGTTATAACCACTGTTTAGTAACATTATTTTCACCTCTCACTGTATTTTATCAGCCCCAAAGATAGAAAGCACCTTCCTCTGATGGTCAGTTTTGACTAATCCAGTTACAGCCAAATTTTGCTACACAGCACACTTTTGGTCAGAACTAAGCTACTTTGGGCCATTATGTCAGACAGTTTGTTACCTGCCTGTAAGCAAGCCAGAGCAGAAAGCTGTCTTTCAGTCACACAGAGATCGCAGCTGAACGGAGAACAGCAAAAACTAGGAGGATCTCAGTAGTGGTGGAGAGAGGGATGAGGCAAGTAACTGAACACTGAAAACTCACATGTGCAGAGGAGACAGTGAACGTAACAAGGGTAGAGGGAGAAACAAAAATCACAGAAAGAAAGAGAGTGGAGAAAAAGCAAAAGGAACTGTCAGCAAAAATTCCCATGACCCACCCTGACAAAGGCTGTGATCCAGAACAACAGGATACACTGTTTAATTACCGTTGTTAAAGTGTAGTCTAATTATTTTTCTTCATAGTAGAATGGAATTATATACACACATACCACCCTGGACATGAGGCAAACACAGCAGCATGTGAACAGGCCACATTTCCAAACTGGAAAATTAGCCCAAGTCATCACTTCTTCCTGTTCACACTGACAGGAATTATGAGCTGCTCTGTATGGAAAGACAAATGGGTGTAGAGCGACTGAGATACTACACGTACAGTGTTTCTCTAGTGTCTACTCACAGCAGGACCCATTTGGAAAAAGCCCTAGTAGAACTCTAAATAAGGTGATGGGTTCGCAGACACAGCTATTGCATTCCAGGAGGGCAAAGTGGCAAACCAAGTGTTCTTCTCAGTTCTAGCTTATGGCTGACTTGCAGCAGAGGGGAAGTTAATCAGAACTAGCAGCTCCTCAGCAAAGCCTCAGAGCAATGAAGTCAGGTCCTGGAGGAGGGAAATTCAGTGCATCACCAGGCAGACCTTCTGTTCTCTGACTGCCTATGAAAAAAAATCACTGCAGGATCATCCTGCAGGATAAAACACACACCAAAACAACTGCTTACATAAGTCTATGTGCTTATGCCAGACTTCAATCTTAACATTGATATAAGAAGGGAAGTTTTTAAAAAATCAGTAATTGTACAGGTTAACCTGTTGCTCTCCTTTTCTCCTGTATTAGTTGACAGTAATAAGGGAGCTTATTGTAACAACTTTGAATTTATACTCAGACTACATTTCCTCAACATTATTTATTCCAGTCCTCTCCTTAGAATTACACACATACATGAGAACGCAGACTCTATAAATTCGAGTATCTCTAACAAGAGTTAGTAACCTCAGAGATGATGTATGAACCCACAAGGGCTTGCTATAGTCAAGAGCCATTCCCATGTCAGTGAATTTACAGTATCCTATTTTTCAAACAATAGCCTGTTAGAAACTATTAACACCACGGTATGTGGCTAGAGGGGCAGCATGACCATCAGTACTGAGGGTTGGTGGACAAGGTGAGCGACTTGTTCTTGTCTCCGAAATAAAACCAAAGGCATTCACACTCTATCACACTAGTGTTCTGTATCTATGATGCTGGAACAGGGAACACAAGGGAAGAGAAATTTAACGAACTCACAGAAATAGCTAAAAGCTACCACTGCCACAGTTCGCACATTTTAAGAGAAGGAGGAGATGAAATGAAACCCAAGACTACTTTTTCACAACAACTACAAGACTAAGTTCTGCAGAATCTTAAATCCTAATTCAAAATACTGCACAGTTATCAGTATATTCAAACTTGACACCCTAAGCAAAAGCTTCTTTACGTTTGGATGAAAAAAGAGTAGAAGTAGCTACTTTCTAGTTAGCAGCATATGATCTAGCAGTTATAGCTCAGACCTACATTTTTCCGGGATTCCTCAGCCTTAAAATGGACTTTTGTGCACTACATACACTGTTGCACTTCAAATGTCTCGCCAGTTATTATTCTGTTCTTGGTGCCAAGAAAAAAAAACAACTCATGTCACCCCAAAGCAACAAAATCACCATAATTAGCAAAGTCTGCACCTGAAGCACAGTTCTAAATACTCGGCTATGTTACAATCAGTGCCTGATTAACTTTCGCTTAGTTTTACTCACTTTTTCTTTAACAGACTTATAGAGAACAGTGCCCAACTTCAAGACTCCCAAGAGAAAGCAAGCTGAATAGCATTATTAAAAGCGAAGAGGAAAATGTAGATGCTTATATGAAAAATAACCCAGAGAGTGTGGGAGGAAAACCCCCCACCCTTTATTCTCACAGGACTCCCTGCCACCTTCTGACTCCCTCCATTTATTTCTCCCAGTCTCTCCTGCAAGACAAAACATTACTAGAGGTTTTCCTGCTTTTTGAAGCAGTCATTATCAGTTCCATCAGCATTTTATCCAAAGGTGCATTAGCTCCTACATTAATTTCACTTTCTTCGCTTCATAAGGCATTTAGCATCAGTTCCTAGTACACACCTTGTTAGCTGTGAGGTTAACACTGTTTTACAAAAGGACAAGGAGACCTAGAAAATCTCAGCAATCTAAAAAAGCGTCAGTCAGCAACTGAGAGCCCTGACATCCTGATCTCTGGGTTCAAGCCAGTGTCTTCTGCATAATCTCATGTGTTTGAGCACAGAGCAGAGTGCAATACAACAAACAACTGGAAAACGAGATCTTGAAGTGCCAGTGGCCATAATCTTTGTATTACAGATGTAATAATATATTATAGCCTATGCCAAAGAAGGATTACTCCTTTGCAAACTTTAAATCAAATCAAGGATCCCCCTAACAACAGCATACTTGCTTACATATTATTACTGTCATTTGAAGACAAAAATGGTATTTAACATTCAAAATGCAAACCAATTTAATATGACTTACATTGGTTCCAACATAATGCACTTTTACCTGTAAATAGACATACATCTCACCTTTTAAACTCTTCTGTATGCTGTTTTTCCCTTTTAGGAGCTTGGACCATTTTATTGCTCTTCTAGTGAGTACCACTAGATATCTGGAAAAGAATTCTTCATAGGATGCATAATCAAAGTCTTCTGGCCTTTCAAACCCATATGGATCAACCCTACAAAATAAAAAAGAATTATTGTACAAATGTTTCTACATACCTACAGCTGAAAAAAAAATATATATATATGCAAGTATGCTCTAAATAACTTCCAGTAGCTGTTTCTAAAAGCAGCTCAAAACTCCCTCCTCCCAGCAAAAACCTACTTTACAGGAACTGTTACACTCTATTTAGCATATCAAAGCAGTTCAAACATGAACTGTTCAGTCAGTTTTACAGATTTCACTACTTTTAGAAGTAAGGCTTTTTTAAAGCAAAGGATCCGCTGTGTGCAAAATTGACCCAAATTAAAATTGACCCAAATTATCACCACACAGAAGCCCAGGACGTATTTTTTCTCCATAATAAAAACAGTTGAAAAGTATGAAGGGCACACATTGAGCACAACAGCTCAAATATGGCCTGAACTCACTTTCCACACGGTTCTGCACAGAAAAATGACAGCAAAAAGAACAAGTTACAAGGATTATTTTTAGAAGGGCTTATTTCTGAAATTATCTTCATTAAAGTATATGGTCTGGAAACAAACACAAATCCTTGTGTCAACCTTCTCCACACGTAGTATCAAAAATGCTTATTTTATGATCTTTAACAATTTTTCAATGTCACATCACATTATCTCAGGCAGCATGGCACTGATGGAGTTTGAGAACTGCAAGCCTGACTGTGTTTTAGTTTGATGTATCAAGTCACCTTGCTAAACTAGATTCATGGCAGCTCCTAGGATGCTTTATACCTGCCGATTACCACTGGAGTACAAAGCACCCACAGGCTTCGTAGAAGTTAAACAGGCAGAGGGGTCTGTCCACACAGAAAAGTTTGCAAGACAGATATCGAGGCTCAGCTTCCAAAACCACTGCCCATTTCAGCCATGGAGAAGGAATCTGCCCATGGAGCAGCACCGGCACAGCCTCGGGCAAACTCCAGCTCACGGGATCATCACGGGTGGTAAAGCATGAATCAGAAGAGGAATATTTTAATATTCAGACCTCAGATCGGCATTAGGTGGTTGGCAGAGTCACCTTTGTATTCATGTACTCCTCCAACCCGACACAAAAAACCACAGGTGTGAAAAAACCACCAAAACCCCAGGTACAGGTTTCTCTGAAGACACAGAATGGGAGAATGCTCAAAAAAACCAAAAAAAACCCTAACACCTCCACAAAAACACATCTTGTAATTATGACTGCGATTGCCCAGGCAGCAAGTACAGACTAATTGCATGCTCAGCTCCATTCCTGAGGTAAAAAGGGAAAATAAAGAGTCAAGGAAGTAGGGTTTTGAGGAAGTTACCTTCCCTAACCTGCCTCCAGGCAGTAAAGGTTACCATTCTCCCTAGGTGCCTTCCGCCATCAGCCGCCAGGGCTGTACCCCAGGGAGGCGGCTGCCCCCCGGCCCGGTGCCCCCTCGACCGTTTCCCGCCGGCCTCCTGCCGCCCCCGGCCGTTACCTGCGGCCGCCCCCTCACAGCAGCCCCCCGCCACGCCTTCTGGTGAGGAACGCTTCGCTCTCCGCGCCTCACCCGGCTCCGAATTCCCCCGTTTTTTCGGCTCCGCTCTGCCCCGGCCTCTCCCGCTTCTCGGCAAGACACCAGCAAGGGGAAAGGGACTCCCAAAAGAACCCGAACTCCCTACGGGGCGCTGCCAGTCACCGCTCCGGCTGCCAGCTCGCTCGCTCCCTCCCTCAGAGCGCTGCGGGTTCGCAGAGAAGTTATAAAAGCCGCATTTTCAAACGTGACCCCCTCACACTGGGAGAGCCCAGGTGGGAGCGGGCAGGCGGCGCGCTCGGCCCCGGCACACCGGACCCTCTGGGGGCGCCGCTGCCAGGCACCTGCCTCAGAGCCGGCGCCCGTCACACGGGCCCAGGCCGGGGGAAGCGAAGCGCTGCCGCAAGCAGCCGTTACCTGTACGCCCAGTCCCGTCCATCCTCTCGCCCGTCCTCTCGCCTCTCCATCGGCCTCCCCCCGGCGGGGAGCGCGGCGCCCGGGCAGCAGGGTAGACTCTCCTCAGGCCGAACGGCACCGCGGCCCCATGCAGAGCGGAGCGGCTCCCAATTTCAACTCTCCTGCCGCCCTCCGAGGGGCGGGAGCGGCCGCCGGGGTCCGCCTCCCATGCACGGGGCCGAGCGGTGGCGGCGGGACGGCCCTCCCCCCTCGCCGCGGCCCCGCCTGACCTGCGCGGCCCCCACACCGCCCGGGGGGGCCCGGCGCCTCGGCGGCAAGGAGGTGTTAGTCTGCTGTGACAGCGCTTTAGGTTAGTGTGTTTCACATTTCTGTCACGTCTTGGAAAAAAATTCAAATATTTTAGTGCGAGGGAAATGTCTCGCTAAACTGGGGTGAGAGTGGCTTCAGGTGCGAGCCTTCAAACCACAAGAATTTCCCCATAACCAACGAGGAGAGGTGGTTGTGTTAGTATTTGAGGGCAGTTGCTTAAGTTTCGGCTTCCCACCCCCCCAAATCCTCACACTCTTCCATTTAATTTCCCCCAAATAATTCTTTAAAGTCAATGCATTTTTTTCACTGAAATATTATCACCTTCAGTGTCTGCTGACTTAGTTTCCACCATAAACTAACAACCTACAGGGGCAGATTGTGAAAAGCATGGAGTACTAATGCCCAGAAAAGGCTTCCCCTTTCCCAGAGCCTGCCTCTAACATTAGCACACCGCTCTTTGTCTTCAGAGGTGTCGAACAAAACCTGAAACCCACACGGACTCTGCCCTACCTGACTACCAGCAGCCTAATTCGTAACATACCTCATGACAGACGGGAGACAGCAAAATTATATCCCTGCTTGTCCTTTTTGAATCAAGTTCTGACTTTACACACAGCAAAGTGTTTGGAAAATTACAGCTACTGCCAGAGAAACATTATCTTGTTCAGACAGTGAGTTGGAAGTTGCTGAAGACAACAGATGGGATTTCACAAGGGAGTTCAACAGTTGCTCCCTCCCAGCACGCTCCTTGAGAAAGCTACCTCCTCTCTGTGGGATCAAAGGCAATCACCCACACAGCAATGTGGAAGTAGTTCAGCTCCATAGCAGGGGAAAAATGCAGAGATTTGTATTTGGTTAAACTGCTATCACAGGGTTGTAAAAGTTTGTGATTGTTAATTTTTGTTTTTTGGGGGAAAATTCTGTGCTTCGGCAGGCATAGGGCTGCTCCTGCAGGAGGGTGGTCCTGCTCAAATTACTGTGCAGCGTCATGACCACGCTCGGGTACTGGCAGGACTGGAACCTGATTAGAAACCAGCCCAGGGAGAGCCGGCCAGTGCCTGTGCCAAGCCTGTGCTTTGGCATCCTGCCAGCATTGCCTTGGTGGAGCGTAGGCAGAGACACACTTGCAAACAGCTCTGCCCCAGTGACTTGATCAAAGTCGCATAGAAAATCCTTGGCAGAGCTGTGAATAGAATGAGGAGATGCTGTCCCACAGAAGAGAAGAAGGAAGCCTCAGTCAGGCAGAATACTCCCTTCTCCCTCAAATCCCGGTGACGCTGGCTTGTTTGGTAACAGGGTTATACTTCACCTGACAAGGTCAGCCTCTTTGGTATATGTTCCCTTTAAAATGGATCCATCAAATGTTCCCTGCAGATTGTTTCTGTGATTAATTAAGGGTACATCTGCAGTACATCAAGGATAGCCTTTTGTATACCACGGTGCATTTTTACTGTCAGCAAGCCTTAAATACAGTTTCTGTTGCTCTGATACAAGCATAATAACTTTGTTGTTCACTCAGATTTATGCCTGTTTCAAATAAAGGATCCTATTAAGAAACTTAATTCCTGTTAAGGAAGCTGCTTAGAATGTTAATCGATTAATAGAAAGAAGTCCTAAATTTTAGTGCTAATTTGTAACAATAATTGCATCCCCATATTGTGACTGATAATCTGAAGCAGCCTGCTGCCTGGCAATAGATAGTGCCTTGGTTGTCCTTCACAGGGTATCAATGCTGCTCTCTTCTGGGAAGATCATACCATGCTGCTTTTCAAGGCATTCAAAGAAACTAGTGCATAAACCCTCAAATCTGAAAACTGTGTGTGCTTGGTGTTGTAATCAGCAGAAAAGGATACTATTTACTTTTGATCCTTTACTTCTGAAGGAGTTGGTGGCAGTGGCAGCATGCAGGAGAACAGGCTTAGGTGACATTCAGACTGGTGGAGCTCACAGCCTTCCTACCTACCACCTGGCACAAAGGAAATGTACTTTATGTAACTCTGCCCACCCCCCTTTTCATCTGAACCTTATCCCTGAATTTTTTATATTGTGTTTTTATATATGTGTTTGATAGAAATTCCCATCCCACTGCTGCCAGAGTAAGTCCTTAAAATAGTGACTTCCCTTTAAGGGTAGGCATTTAGATGTGTTCCCTGCAAAGGCAGATGAAGACAGCAGACAAGTGTTTCACAGGCTGAGGCATTCAAAGCTCCGCTTGTCTTATACCCTGTGTTTTACTTAGGAAAGCTTCCCTACTTGTGTTTGCAGAGCAGTGCAGAGCAGTTGTTGTTAAATAACAACACCAGCAAAATTTTCAGCCTTTTCAGGAGTTAGTCTGGGATGGCTTTATCCTTCCCAGAGCTGGGAAATGTGCACTGCATCATGTGTGCTTGGTGTATCAGCAGCACTGAAATGGGTCTGACTCCTCACGTACCACCCGCAAGCCTGTTGTTACTTTTATGTCAGAGTTGGGGAAGGAGCATCAGGAGGAAGACTTTGATAATGTTTGTGCCTGGAAGTATTTCCTCTGCTGCCTGTGGGGGCCATAAGGATTCTTTATATGCCCAATAATGGAAGAAATATTTTTATTATTTTGTGTATCATAAATGCGTCAGTTTTCTTGCCTGAGGTTCTTTTCGCTGGCTGCAGGGAGGGCAAAGAAAATAAATTGTTAGGGGGAAGCAAAGTGCAATAGGGCCAAGAAAAGGACAAGGTGCAAGTCAATATAGAAGGTGTGTGTAGATGTAGTGTGCCTACTATTGTTAAGACAGCATGGGTGACTCTGTTCATTGATAAATACCAGTGAGAAACACCATTCCCAGCAAAGCTAGCAGCTCTGCTTTTCCAGATGCAGACAGTAAGTTTTAAAAAGCTCCTGACTGCTCACAAAACGGTTAATAGCTCATGTTTAGAAAATGTGAATGTGGCAGCATTGGAGAAGAGATAAAAAGATAATTCTTGCTAGTGACTGGGTGCTGTGGTATCCCAAGTAAGCAATGAAATTCCCACGGCATACGTGGCTTCCCTAGCTTGTGTGGTTTGTCATACAGCCACTCGTCTTTGTGTCTGTACTTAATAAACCATGCCACGCAAGCGTACCCTGTTTTGTTGGAGCTCTACTCTGCTTCCATTTGGCTTGAGCTACTTTCCCATGACCTGAAAAAAAATCTTCTTCTCCATACTTGGAAAAAACAGTTTAGATTGAGCAGATTCGACAGTACAGAAATATCCAATAAGAAGCAAACATATGTGTGTATACATATAGATGTACTTCAGTCACTCCAAGTCTATGTTCTAACCTAGGCTTGATGTGCTCCAGGACTAGAAAACTCATCCAGCTAATGACGTTAAGGAATTACACCGTCACATCCTGACACCTTTTGTTCCTGTTAGAACCAGCTACCTATCAAGTTTAGTCAACCTTCGCCTACGTATGGATTGAGGCTCTGGACAGGTAAGGAAATGCTGAACTTGCTCCCTATTTTTGTCCCAGAAGGTTGCGTCATGCTTACATAATTGTAGGCTGCAGGTCTGATTAAACCTGCTCACGGGAATGGCTCCAGCAGCAGTCACAGAACTTTACAACTGACTGCATAGCAAGGACAGAAAAATATTTTAAAAAAATTAATTTCCTCTGTTCCCTGAAGGCCTCACAGTTTCATGTCTATGAAGGTTACTAGCTGGTAGGACAACTTACAAACCCACGTGTAGTCTGGGAAGTGACGGTATTTTGATTACTCTCAGTATGACTGTGGCCCCAGGAGTCAAAGCATGCTGATATGAGCAACTATAAAAAGGAACTCTAAAGTTTGCTGCATAACACTTCAAGTGCCTGAAGAATCAACATTACCCATGGAAACCTCTGCAGAAAGGTTTTTGCACTCAGCTGCCATCCTCCAGCTGTGTCAGAAAACAAGGCTCAAGGCTGTATGTGACAATGCTGGAAACAGCAGGGAAAGAGAAATGATACAGTAGTGCCCTCGGTGTGAAAAACACAGCAAAATTATGTGTCAGAAGTGATATGGAAAAAATACTCAGACATTATTAGCAGGAAGGGTTCCTAAGACAGGGACAAGGATGTTCTTGGAAAAAGGTCAGTAGCTATCACAGACCATAACCCAAATGTGTGGAACTGAGTAAATCAACAGAGAGGATCATAGTGACTAATTACCCAATGAAACCAGCTCAGGTCAGGCTGCAACTTTGTAAAACATGCTTATTATTTTGACAGACAAAATGAAGTATTTTCTAAATGGCTTTGTTTTGTTTGTTTTGGTTTTCCTTATCTACTTGAATGATCATTAGGGGTATGCTGAAAGCACTTTAAATTCATGCTGGTGATGTTTACTTTCCTGCATGAGCACAATGCTTACAACTGAACTTTGAAATTTGGCAGGGAGAGAGGACAGACAAGATCAGAGCTTATTAACTCTTTCTTACTTCTCCCATCCCCTTTTTCTTTCTTGTACCTATTTGTGAAGGCATCATGCCTAGCAAATCCAGTAGCTCCAAGATCTAATGATTAGGACAGGGTTTGCTCTGGATATTCCCTGGCTGATTACTATGATTTTATATTTGGTCCTAGTTGGGAAAAGTGAAGGCAAACCTTCTCCTGGCCTTCAATTGCCTCTGTGTTAGGACTCCTGCAAGGACTCTTATTTCTATAGTCTCAAGCCATATCCTATTCCATAAGGAGCAGGCAGAGTTATCATTACAGGTATTCAAATACAATCATTGCATGTATATGCACAGGGTTAGCTGTGAATAACATTCTCTATTTCACTTAATTGTCTCTATGCAGCTAAGGGTTCCTCTAAAAAGCATGCATCAAGGAAAAAATCCTTAAAGTAATGACATAGTTTGGTGTAAAAAGAAAAAGGTATAGCTACCCATTCAGAAAGAGATCCTTTCCTCACGTGGAATAAGGAAGGAGTTTTCCAGGAGCACAGATAGTTTCTGTAATTAAATAACTACACTAAATGCACTGTACAAGGGCACTGAGTTTAGGTCAGATCAGCAAATTCCCTTTCTGGAAGTTCCCAGCTTTGGAACACTGAACTCCACAAAGTTAATGTGCTCCTGAGGAGGTTGTTCTTCACTGTAGCTTTTTGCATGTTTATTCCCTACACATTTTTCAAACTCACAGGCTGAAGATTTGTGAAAACCCAAACTTGGTTTTGACAGCAACAGTGGCTGAAGCTTCTTTTAACTTCAGCGTTATAGCAACAACCATCTGTACAGCTATGCCTCAGTATTGACATGTCATCAAGGTATCAGCTGAAGTATGTTATTTTTGAATTCCTTTGAAAGGTAAGAAACTTTGATTGCAACATCTAGGATTGAATTCTGACTTCCCTCTGGCTTACTTTGTCAGGTTACAGATTATATCACATGACTAACACTGGAGTAAAAATTCAATTCTCATTTTGTGTTAATTTGCAGGTAAATGTCCCCCAAACTGTAATGTTATCACTAGCTGATACATTGTCAAAACTGAATGATTCTAATTTAAATTTCTTTTGTATATTTCAGATAATTCTGTCACTCTTCTTTTCTGTCTTAAAACAATCAAACTGAGGAGGGATGTGTAGCACTGAAAACTATCAGACACATTTTGGTATTTCCATGTTTTGCTGCATAAATTATTACAAAAATAATATATTCTCAGCCAGCTGTTTGATTCTTTTTTCCATTGAAAGTGTAGCTTACATGTCAACAATACACCTGTGTTTTTTTTGACTGAGAAATTTTATTTTAACTATGTGTGAACTTATGAAAAATAAAAAAATTAATTTGCCATTATTATCCAGCGAGCCAGAGCAATCATTGCATATGACAGTGCTGCACATTTGTGTTGCTTCAGCAACAGGTGCCTTCTATTTCTGTGTTTTTATATTTCAAGAATTTTATTATCAGAAACTCCAATAGTATTATTTTTATTAAAATTTCCTTTTATACAACATCTCATCACCACCACTCCTCCATGAGCAACTGGCAAACTTCTGAACACAGACAAGTAAGCTTTATGATATTTATCTTTCCTGATCTATGCAAAGTCATTTTTTTTCATGATTGCAAAAGTGCAAGCATCTTAATAGGTGTTGATGGAAAACTGTTGATGGAAAATTGATCATAGTCATAGTCTGTATGTGCATGCAAATTAAGCCACCAAAATATATAGGTAATACTTAGAATTGACGTTAGACCCTTACAGTATTGCCTGCTGTGGATGTGCCTTGTAGGGGCTCTGATGCTCTGCCCCACTTAGCTACAGTTTTAGCCCACGGTATCTACGTGTGATGAAACCATTTAGCATTCCACAGAATGAGCCTGTGAGTAATTCCAGCTGCAATTCTCTTAACTATGCTGTTCTGGAAACGCCTCTCAGACACAGCTTTTTGCATTTAGATGGCAGCATAAATGCCCTGTATAAAATTTGCTGAGAATTACAGACTTTGAGTATGTAATGGTTCTTTATATGTGTGCAACAGGTTAGTTTGTGTAAATGAAACAACTTTCAGCAAAGAAAGCTCGGATTCAATCCCACTGAAGTCACTGGGGTGGGGAGGAAGGGGCTGAGTGTTCATCATGCTTCTCTTAATCATTTTCAGTTCTTTGCTTCAGCCTGTTCCAGTCTCTGGGGTTCAAACAGCCATGGCAGTGCGAATCACTCAAGGAGAGATGATTCTCCTACATCATGAAACGTCTCACTCAGCCCTTCATCTAAGCAAAAAAAAAAGGGAATTGTCCCTCCAGCTCCAGTGCCCAGCTCTGAAGCCCACCCAAGGCTTGCAGCCTCTCAGGGCTCAATGTGGGGTTACTGAGCCAGGACTAATGCTGCTGGAAAGCTCTGGGACTCCTCCTAGCCAGAAATGTCCAGTCCCCGCCTGAAAGAACCAGCTGGCTCTTATGAAATATATTACACGTGTCTGTTCTTTCTCTCACATGTAGAGTCTTTTGATTTTGTCACCAAAAATAGAAGCTGGGGGCTATAAGTTAAAGCAGGCCAGATCTTAAATGTGAAGGTACAGCTGCAACTTTACTTCACGTTTGAGTAGCTAGAGAAAGGAAACATGAAGGACCTGCAAGTAGAGAGAAAGCAAGTTCAGCCTTCCATCCAGTAGAGTAAATGCTGCTGCATTGGATATTGCACAGAACATCACAGAGTATTTCTTCTGCACATCCTAGGATCAAATATAGCCCACAGCAAAGCTGCAAGTCTAGCATCGATATGCAAGCTGAGAATTGAATGGTTAGATACCAGGAAGATGGACAACAGCCTGAGAACTTCCTCAGACCCACCCAGTGCTTTAGAAGAGGAAAAAAAAAAAAAAAAGCATTTCCACAAATAGGACTCTTGGAAGACCTCTTCTAGGGAGGACCCAGCCTTTCAAAGTGCGCTGTCAGTATTTGACAGGGTTACTGAGGAGCAGCTGAGGGAACTGGGGTTGTTTAGTCTGGAGAAAAGGAGGCTCAGGGAAGACCTTATCACTCTTTACAACTACCTGAAAGGAGGTTATAATGAGGTGGGTGTCAACCTCTTCTCCCAAGTAACAAGTGATAGAATGAGAGGAAATGGCCTCAAGTTGTGCAAGGGGAGGTTTAGATTGGATATTAGAAAAAAAATCTTTAGCAAAAGGGTTGTCAAGCATTGGAATAGGCTGCCCAGGGAAGTGGTGGAGTCACCATCCCTGGAGGTATTTAAAAAAACATGTAGATGTAGTGCTTAGAGACATGGTTTGGGGTAGACTTGGCAGTGTTACATTTACAGTTGGGCTTGGATGATCTTAAGGGCCTTTTCCAACCTAAATTATTATATGAATCTATATATGAATCTATTCTACTGTGTATGCAAAAGCACCGGTGGCTCTTCTGATTGCAGTGGCTGCATTTTAGAGTACAGATGTGTGGTTACTACAAGGGGTGGTTAGTGCTTGTATTTTCTAGTATGAAACGAATGCCAGATAAGTAATGTGTTGTATTTCCCACAGCAATGATAGTGTGACCCTGAAAATACCATTTGTATTCCCAGGGGAGAAAGCTAACACTGATCCTTGCACTCAAGCTTACATGGTGATAATGAGCAGTACTTAAAAACCTCACAGTTGCTGTGAAGGGTCCTCATAAAGGAGACACTTGTAATGAAACAAGAGGCAGCTTTGATGGACTGTTTTCTGTGAAGAAATAAGGATTAGGTAACACTTACATAAGAATCAATGGCTGGTTTTAGCTTTTCAATGGTCTATTTTTCTGCTCCAGCATCCTTCAGTATCTTTTGTAAATAAGTCCTCCTGTGTGTAACTTGCTTTTGCAACTTGCACTTCTCTGACCCACAGAGCTGTCTTTAAATGTTTGGGTCTGGACTGCATTTAACATTTCTCACTAAATGCTTTTGAAAATCAGTGGAGTAACATCAAATGATATTTGAGAAATTTGCAAAGAACAAAGCTGCAAATGCTGAAATGTTGATAATAAGGACACACGAGATGTGTATCTTGCCAATTCTGTTTTAAAGCTTACTTTTAATTAAACTGAAAACCTATGCTGACCGAAGGCATCTGGGATCTCCTCCCTCAACATACATACTTCAACACAGCAATTGAGCTAATGATCTGTACTATTAAAGATGGGTAAAATTTGTGTAGAAGTAGTGAGGCAAAATCCCTCTTTGATGAGTGAAAAAAGAAGAGGCAGGACACCACAGAGAATCACTGCATCAGGGGTTTTGCAGCTCTCATTTGAACATGGCTATTTTTAGAGGACCTGTTGTACAAATCAACAACACTAATGACAGCCAGCAGAGACAACCCCGCTCCTAGAGCCAGCCACATCGTGTGTAGCTCTCAGGATTTAGCTAAAGCAAGTTTTTGCCAAGTAGGTGTTAAGTATTTAATTCTTTTTGTTTTCATCAAATTGAATTATGCTTTTCTATTACCTCTCTTTCCCTTTGGCTTGCCATTTTTAAAAATAAAACTGTGTGGAACAAAGGACTTACAAAGTTTGGACTGAGAGGTTTCCATGGGCAAAATTAGCCTGAGATAAATGAGTGATGTGAAGCCAACCCAAGAGCAAGTGTGTATAGAGTACAAGGGGAAGGGTGGCTCAGAGGGCATTAGGCTGGGCCAGTTCAAATGTGTACAGCATCTGACTGCCCAGAGTGGGTGGGAGATTACAACTCTCAATGTTTAAATCTGATAGAGGAGAGTAAAAAAGTGTATCACAAAGATACCAGCCAGAGCACTGCTCCCCATGTGTATTCCCTACTAGAATATTAAAAGACAGTCCTGGGAGGTGAGTTTGTGCTTTGACATGTGGAGTTAAAGCAGTTTAATTGCCTGAATTCTGATCAGTTACCTTTTACCTCCATGATTTTACAACCTTTCACTATTTAATAGAGGGAATGGCTTTTCTGCACAACTCTTTTTTTTGTGTGTGTGTTATGGATGGTTATTGTGTTTTCCTATTGTCCTCTTTTTATTGCTATTGTGTGATGCTTCTAACATTTTGGGAAGCAAGACAGTCCCCACCAAGGAACTTGTCTCCCTGACTACGTAATCTTGAGAAGAGCAGAGAGCAAAATTCTTGTAATTCCTAGCAGAGAGCACATAAACGTGTTTGCCATGTAAACCCACATTCACCTGTCAGAGGGGTGTCCTGAGCTGGCCCAGAATAAGGGAGCTGTCACAGGGCAATATTCCTTCTGCCTTTGCCATGGGCAGCTTTCTTATCGCCACTTACTATTAGCAAGCTGTTCTCTCACAGATGTACCTGCAGCGCTGAATGATGATATTCATAAGTGATAAAGCAGCCTCATTGAAAAAGCTTATGACTAGCTGTGGTGGCTGGGGAATGCAAATTGAATGACAAGCGGTGGGGGGTCAGAGAGAGCTCTCTGATCTACGCCTGCAGCAGAAAAACAGATGAAGAAATCACTGTGCAAATGCTATCGGGAAATGTCAAAAGGGCCTTGAAGCAAATCATGGAGGATTTGATTGTTGATCTCAGCAAAACACCCTCCAGACCTTTTCAAGTCTGGAAAATAGAAAGAGCCAGATCCTATTAAATGCAGGGGCTTTGGCTAGGCAGAGACACTTCTGCACTGGTTTGTGCTCAGTGTAGCTCTGAGCCTACTGCAGACACAACATCAGAACCCTTTGCCCTTAAGTGTCGGGACTTTGCAGAAATCTGGGGGGTGGGTGTCCAAAATGACTTGTGTGAGGTGGAGGGAGCTGGTGCTCTGGCTGGAGGGGGATTGCCAGGGGCGCAGTCTTCCTCTCAGAGCTGCACCACCACATCATCTAAGCGACAGCAAACCCTGGGATTGTTTTTGCCAGCAGTAATCTGGGGCAGCAGTCAAATTATTTCCATCCAGTGAGATATAAAAGTATGCTTTTGCACCAAGCAGTGACAGGACTTTGAGACACCAGTGCTCTGGTACTCCTGAGACCCTATAGCAGCTGCCCTCAGCTGAGCCTGGACATTGGGAAGGGCATGAGGTAATGGCAGAGAGTCTTGCAGCAGGGCAAGGAGGTTTAGTCAGCCAAAAATGATGGATTTTTTCAATCAAACAAATGCTGTGCATGCAAAGGGAATGCCACCAGGCCGATGAAATATGCTAGTGAGATGTTGCCTCTGCTGCCCTTAGCTCTGCCCACATGGCC
Source organism: Syrrhaptes paradoxus (assembly GCA_013400615.1). Classification (NCBI taxonomy): domain Eukaryota; kingdom Metazoa; phylum Chordata; class Aves; order Pterocliformes; family Pteroclidae; genus Syrrhaptes; species Syrrhaptes paradoxus. Next base: position 54,221 of record VZTO01019052.1, read on the forward strand.
CACAAGCTGCTGTGGGGTCAAAAGCACACTATTAAGACCTAGAAATGAAGTAGAGTCTCTGGGTTGCTGGAGGGATGAGGTACTAAATGCTGTTCTTTGCCAGCAGCATGCTCTTCTGAGCACTAATCAAGAAGATTTCCTCTTTATTATCATTCAGCCTTTGCTGGGCTTTTCACCTTTCCTGGTACTGTAGGAAACCTCCACCCTTTTCTGCACTCCACAGCTGTTTGCTGGTTCAGAGAGCATGCCTGCAGCAGTCCCCAAGCAGCCCCAGTCATGGCAGCTGCCCTGCAGTGTTGTGTGTTGGGTGTGCAGAGGAAAAGCCATGGGCAAATACACTCTTAGTGTCCAGGGTCTTGCAAACCCCACCTATTCCCTGTGGGTGAGGGAGATCCAGAGGTGATGGTGGCAGAGCAACGGGAGGCTGGTGTTTGCATGAGGTCTGGAGTCAGTGCTGCATTACAGCATGCAGCTCATCTGGTCTTGCAGCTTGTAGAGACAGACACGATGGCAGACCTCAGACCTGGTGCAAAGATAATGGGTCTGGCTTGTTTGCAGCGCATTTATGGTCTGAGAGCTGAGATAGCACCCTCCTGCAACACTGCAAATGTAGGAGGGGGGTGCTACTACCTGCTTTGTAGCAATACTGGCAGCAGCTGTCTGTCCCTTGTGCTGCTCAGGGCTCCAAGGTGCAGAGGACCCTGCCTTCCTGACCCCAGGGCTCCTCCTGCAGCTGGGGTGGTGGCAGAGGGAAAATCCCAGGCTATTCAGGGAGGAGTGGGTACCGCACTGGAGAACAGGAGGGGTGGAAAAATCCTCCCCAAATGTTTTCGTTATTTGGGCACCAGACTGTCACCAAATTTGAGATTTGCAGCGTGCATGTGTGTAGCTGATCAAAATAGCAGGTGAAAATATTTTTTTGAATGGCTGTGAGTACTTTCTTTAACAAAATAACTGTGGGGTTTCAGAATGGAAAAATTACTATGTTACTGAAAACTTGGGTACTGAAAACTCTGTTTAGTTTAGGGGTTTTCCCAGGAATTAATGAGCAGCTGCACATCGGAAAGACATTTCTATTCACACAGCTCTTGGGAGGACTCAGAAATCTTTATTGAAAAATAAATGGGAAATTTGACCCACAAAGCAAGTTCTGTATGTTTCTTGGAAACACATGATTCACATTCCAGAGTCATTTTGTAGCCCTTGGACAGGAGAGAAATATAAGGGGAAAGAGAGGAAAGTGGAAAGGAAGAGAGGGAAGCCAGCAATAGGAAATGTGTGTGTCACAGGATGAGCTCAGCAGAGTTTCCATGTGAGCAGTTGGGGAAAAACACGTATTCTTGTGTCTATTTAAAATATTCTTCTCAACTTCATATTTTTACTTTTGTGAAATATTAATATTTTTACTTTTGTGAATTGGTGAAGGAATCCAGTTGAGTTTTAAAAACAGAAATGGGTTTTGAGAAACAGATATGGAAAACATATTTTCCTAAAAATATGTGATGACTCAGTGGGGCCGAGAGTCAAAAGTTTTGACCTCCTGGGGGAATTTGACTAATGGTGGTGCAGAGATCAGTAACACTGCAAGTCATTGCTCGAGTCTCAGTCTTGGATCTTGCTGTGGGACCTTTGGAGTCAAGCAGTCAATATGGGCATCTCTAAATTCATGTCAGTGTATTACTAAAGACCATAGGGGGACAAGAAAATGGGAGCGTGATCATCATACACCTTTACTTCGCCTCCTGGAAGAGCAATCTTAGTGATTTTGTGCTGTGGACTGTGGCAGCCGCTGAAGTGGATGGTGAAGTTCCCTATTTCCTTTGCAAATAGTAATGTTCAATATTCAGCCAAAGTAACGATATTACCATCTTCAGGACATTATCCTCATGTTGGTCATGCACGTAAAATTAAGCAATATGGGAGGGGAGTTCGGGAGGTTGAAGAGTTAACTCCTAGTTATCATCTTCACCAGCTATTTGTTTTTCAGATGCCCTTAAGGATGTGGGGCTTTTCCCCATCTCCAAATGGCAAACTCGCCATCTACAGGCCAGCGAGACCACTCACAAGGACCAGAGAATGAAACAGCCCAACAAGCTCAAGGACACCTTGCTTACTCTGGTCTTAAAATTTCCTCTTCTTTTATGTACTATTTATCAAAAGGAAATTGCCCCTTGGGTGTTATCCCAAAGCAGTTTAAAGCATCTGTCTCTGCAGCTTAATCCTATCCCAGTGGATTGTTGAAAAAAAATGTAAAAAAAAGAGGATTTCTGTTCTTCTACAGCAGGCTGCTTCTGCCCTTGCTAGCTGTCCCCTCATGCCTGGTCTTGGCTGCAAGGAGAGACCATGCTGCAGGGATCCTGCCCGCTTCAGCTTCCCAGCCCAGGCCTTAACACACCACAACTTCCCCACCCCCCCCTTCTGGAAATCAGCACTAGTTTCCCCATGAAACACGGTTTTGATTGGGACATACTGTTTCTTAAGCATACTTTTTTTCCATGAAAACATATTTTATTTTTGAAAGATACCAAAACATGGTATTTCAGGAAGTTTGAGCTTTCTTTATCAGGCCAGAGGAACATTACTAGAATGTACTTTTCTGTTTGAAATAAATTTTAAGGAGAAAAGTTACCTTATTTCAGTGTCTCTTGTTATAGTACCCACGAATCATAGTTACATCCAATTAACTGTAAAAAGCCAAAACCAAAAGAAAACATTTATTTTTATAATAGTTTCCATCCAGCCCTTAAAAAAAGAAAGCAAGAGGAAACTGAAGAAACCTCAGTTTCACCTCATTTTGAATAAAAACTACCTCAAAGCTGCCAAAAGGAAAACACACATAGTCCAGCTCCCCCAGCAACAGAAGGGTTTATAAGCACCACAGAGAAATCAGGAAATCTGTATCCCTGCCTTTACTAGCCCTGTAATCCCTGTCCTAAATACCATCATGCAGCATGCTAATGAGAAACAGCAGTGCCTTGTTATTGCTATGCCTCCTGCCCATAATTCACCATGCATTTGGCCTCACTGGTCTTAGCAACGGTGAGCAAGACACAAACTGGTCTGTAATGGCCTCCTCTGGGTCTTATCAGAGGTTTAGTGGGGGTCTTGTCCCACCTGAAGCTTCTGCTGCAGAGGGAGCTGCTGCTTTGCTGCCATGGGGTTACAAGGAGGGTAGCCACTAGGTGAGGGTCTGGCCAGTGAACCTGTCAAAATTTGGGGGTCCTGTCGGTGCTGGTTGACTTAATACGCTCTTACAATCCTTCATTAGTGGCAGGGCACTCAAAGAAGAATTTTAGCTGTGTTCATGGAGGCTGTTGTAGTCTCACAGCCTTCAGAAGCAAAGCTGAACTGTTCTTCAGCCCCTGGGAATCTGATAGTTATCTCATCATAGTTTAGCCCCTGAGATTTGCAAATAGGTGCTTTTTCATTTAAACTGGGGTTTGTAAAGGAGAAAATGTGAAGAAAGACTTGCTTTTACATTTCTGTTTGCCTAGAGTTAGGCACAAATGGTGTGCAAGGGACAGAAGCGGCCACTTATTTTAAAAAAGATATTTTAAAAAGCCAGTGAACCAATTTTTTGATACAAAGCTAAGCCTCAGTGTTATCTTGCTTGAAAAGAAGCACCCAGAGTTTGCACCTGTGCCACATTTCTGTGGCTTCCAGGTTAATTCTGAAAATGAGCGACTGAAGTTAATAGAAAATAAATGTAATCTTCAGCCTGAGTTTTCACCTTGCCTAGAAACTTCAGGTGAGCTCTTGGCTGCAGTCAGATAGGCAGTACATCTGCACACATACACTTGTTGGAGACTGACAGGACCCAAAGAAGCTATATATACAGCTGAAAAAGCATTGCCTGTGTGTGGGATCGCTCTGATTATCTGCTTGCTTGTGTGAGTTGTCTCCCACTACAGCTCTGCCCACTCCACTGCACTTCTCACGCTCAGTGGCCGTCTCACCTACACGCATCCCCTGGAGAATTAACGCTGAAAGAGCTGAAGGGGAGGTGAGGATCAGTGGTGGTGATTTTGGAAGAGGATACAGACACACCAGACCACAGCGAGTGTGGGTGGGCAGCCTCTGTCTTGGCTTCCCCATGCCACTCCCATCCTGGTGGTGGGTCCAGGCTGGGTGCTTGCTGGATCCCGGCCACAGCTGGCACCCAAGATCCCCGCCACCTGCAAAGCATGCCCTCTGTTTTTCAGGTGCAATGTGTGGACAGATTAAGTGCCAAGGATTGCACGGTCAGTTTGTGATGATGAGGAACAGAATTGAACTTGGTACCTCCAAAATTTCTCCAGACGGGGCAGGGTGAACCCCCAGCAAGATCTCTCTCTTCTCTTCACTGGTGTTTGCCGGAGCAGAAAAAAGGCCCAGCTCAGGCAAGGGCCAGGGGTCTCACCAGGGTTTGCTTCTCACAGGTGAGACCCAGGTTTGCCTGACTGCTCTGACTGAGCAGCAGGCAGGGCTGGAGCACTTGCAGATCACCCTGGACCTCTCTGGGGGTAGCTGTATTTCCATATTCAAGGGTTTCATTTTGTACAAGTTTCATGTTCTGGAGGGGACAGAATCAAGCAATCTCAACAGTCATGCTGTTTTGCTTGAATGTTATATATGAAGGAGTAGCTGTCCAAGGCCTTTCTGCAGCTCTAACACACTAATGTCACCAGGTTACTGGCTTCTCCTGTCAGCTTGGGATCACAGAGAGCCAAATCTGATCCAGTCCTGTTGTGGCACCAGCTTCGTTTCAGGTGTGCATTTAATTATTCCCATCAGCAAGCAGAAACAAGATAGGGAGTCACATCAGGTCATGCAGCCCTGGCTGGCCACCTCCGCCCTATGGGCAGTGTGGGAGGAGGAGGCTGGTCCCACCAACCTGCTCCTTAGCCCATCACTGCTCCTATTTCAGTGTCTGGCATCACTTTCACCTCCATGGTGTGCAGCCTGCTCTTTGCTAGGGTCTGAGGAGCTGGAGCTGGACAGGGCAGCAAGGAGCGAGCTGCAGAAAATGCAGCTTGTTGTGCTCTTTTCAAAGCCACAACATTTGCATAATTAATGCTCTGTATTTTCTACCTATTCCCAGCTGTCCCATGAAACTCAGCATGTGTCTGCTCTCTTGGGCATAAGGAAAACAGTTTGCATACTGATGAGATACATACAGGCGCTGTTTGTCTTTGTTTCTCATGCTCCTTCCTTGATAATGACAGAATGTTTACAAGATCATTATTTTGTATGCTTTTATTATTTCCATCTCCTCAACACACAAGTAAGACTCAATGGTACAAATAAGTAACCCATCTAAGACGGAAAGCAGTTTTATTAAGAAATCTGTATGATATGACAATGGTACAGACTTTCTTGTTACATGATGGGTGTAATTTAAATGAGTTAATAAAAAAGATGTCTTTTGGGGATTTTTGTTCTTCTGCGATAAGTTTCCTGGAGCCTGGAGATAGATACATTTGGTGGGATCTTGTCTGGGCACTTGGTTCACCACTGCCTGCGCTGTTCCCTTTCTTCAGAAGAACTAAGGATCTCAGTAACCAGGGCTAGCAATCCAGAACTGCCTTGGGGTAGTCATTATCATAATCATATTGGTACGAATCCCAAGGTACACAAGTATTTCACTCTGATGGTGTAACTCGATCAAACATGGTTGTTTCTTGGTAAGGGTGGACTGGCTCTGCAGTGTCCAAGAGCTTCCTTTCTTTGATTCCTTCCAGCAGCCTTGGGGACCAGAGCGATGTGAAGGACTTGCCTTCTTTTTAGGCTGCATCTCAACTGTATAAAAACTTTCTCACCTCTGTGCAAGGGCTGGAGTGACTGGCTTAGCAACTGCCATGGTGCCGGCCAAAAAGGTGTGCAGTCTGCAGAAAGTGGTTGCAATTCCTTGCAGTGAAAGCAACCTGCACTTGCTGCATTCACCCACAGGGCTGTGGCGAGCTAGCCAGTCCCTGCATGCCAATTTCTTTGTTCACAGCCTTTTTTTTGTAGATGCAGGAGAGAGGAGGTGCCTGGGAAACTCTCCTGTATTTCAGAAATCTGGGTCAAATTTTTTTAGAAGGGGCTTTGGTTGCCTAACATGAGGCATCTTATGAAAGAATCTTGGTTTTCAGAGAGCAAGGGCTGAGCACTTCCCTGAAAAATCAGATAAGGTGTCCCGTGTTGGTTATTTGGAGTCACTAGCCATTTTTTACAAATATAAGCCCTAACAGCTATTTGGCGTCTTTTTGAGGATAACCAGTTCAGTGCACTATAGATTTTTATGGTTTTATTATCTCAGGAAATTTTCCCTCTGGCAGTATGTTTCTGCTGTTGCACGACATTCATCATTGAAAGCCTGCTGTTGTGCTTGCTTGCCAAGTGAAAATCCCACCATCTTATGAAGTTTTTCTTGCACCTGTAACTCAGTGAAATAAAAGCAACCGAAGGCACGTTAAAGACAAACCAAGTACCATAACAGGAAGAATGTAGCAGTTCCCCAAACTGTCTCAGCTTATACTCCTTCAGGTCATAAGAGGTAAAATACTGACCTGCTGCTTCTTTGGCTATTCGGTATACAATAAGTCTTTCAGTTGGCAGGAAAGCAGACACCCAGCGAGATTTTTTTTCCTGTGTTGAAAGTTCTCATCAAGGAGTGAAAAATGCTTCATTCTATAAAAAGCATTGCTCACAGAAATGAAAGAGAGAAATAAAGCTTGGAGGACATTATGCATTTTGGAAACCATACAGTGAGTGAAGTAGTTAAAATTATTTCTGCTAATAGCTGATAATACACTTGTGCTTATTTCTCAGGCAACAGAGATTTCCTTCAGTGTTACAGAGCAACCCGCCACCCCAAAAGCCATAAAGATCCCCAGTTATTACTTGTAAGGTGTCGCTGGTCATATAAACAAGTTCCTTTTGGATGGCATCCAGTCCTTACCGCCACAGGAATAAGAGAAGAAATGGTTCCCTAAATTTCCTTACTATTCCAGCTTCTACTCTACGTTCGTCACTCCTTGCTTGCAACCTGCTTTACAAATTCAGCCATTAGGTGGAGCGTTTCTACTGTCAGCAGCCCAGAGATTTCCTCTGTGGCATCTCAAAGTGCAGAATAACCCTGGTGTGCTGGGGTCTGCTGGCTGCAGGTGGAAATGAGAAAAGCTAAAAGGAGGGGAAAAGCTGCACTTTAACATGAGGTCTTTTCTGTTCTCTTTAGTGCTTTCTTCTATTACCAGCTCCATTGATACCCAAAAAAATACAATGGGGAAAACCTGAGACAAATCGTACAACTTGAAGTCTTATTCTATCTTTTTTGTCATGCGCAATGTGTTAAAGACTGTCTGAGAAACAGCCCTAGAAGATGCTGGTAAATTACTGAGTTATTTTACAGACCAGAGCCAGAAAGGCATATTCATTAATCTTTTGTGGAATTTGAACAATTTGGAATCAGACAGCACTACCAGGACAACCATTTCTTTCCAGTTTTGAGGTCTGGAGAAAAGCAGTGATACATTTCTCAGCTTTTATGTGGGCCGCTTGTGCCTTGTGGTACAGCACTGGCTCTAATTCCTCCTTCTCTGGGTTTGGGCTGCTTTTGCTGAGAGAAGCTATGCTTTATATACTCTCTTTCAATTAAAAAAAAAATTAAAGAAATCAGCAAGTGGGAGCTCTGTGTTACCACTGTCATCCAGCACAGCTGAGCAGCCCTTTCTGAGCTGGGGGGGGAGGGGAAAAAGGGAGCTCTCAGCCCTTTCCCTGGTCTTTCTCAGTGCCTGAAACCCCAGAAATATGGGCATCACATTCACTTCACAAAACTTTTGCAGAAAGTGGTGGTCTCTTTGCAAAGCTGGGACTCTTGAGGTCCGGGTTTGTCCCACTCAGCTTCAGGCACCTCAGTCAAGAGCTGTGTTGCTGTAGGAGATGGATGGAGAGCAAGACACCTCCAGAGGGCAGTTGACCCAGTGCCAAGTTTGGGGACCAAGGCAGAGGTTTGTCCTTCAGTCAGAAATGCAGGAGGATGAATGGGGCTGCTGAAGATGACAGCCACATGTTAAAGTGTGGGAAGGGGACTGTACTATCACACTGGTGCGCAGGTTTTTTTGGGTCCATGCTTGGCTACCTGAATCATGTCAAGGCAATCCTTCTGTGAATCCTGTATTACTAAGCCCGTCTGAGAGGTGTCCTGCTGATGTGAAGTGCGAGCGGAGCTTTTTACTATGACCTAATTAGGGAGGACATAAAAAATCTGAAAGACTTTACTGATGGCTGCTACTGGAAGCCTGCTTGGCTTCTCTGCTTGCCCCGACCTCTACCCCGTCACTTACCACCAAGATCCCCCCAGGCTCGCTTCTTCAGCTGGGGCCCTTCAGGTGCCCCAGGTCCAGCTCGGGGTGGTGACTCCCCTTGAACACGTCCTTTATTCAGGCTTTCAAAAACTCCTGGAAAGCTACACTTTGGAGAATCCAAAGCAATGGGCTACATGCAGGGAAATGACATTGTCATTCATTTTGCCCAGTCCCCTTAAACTCTCTCTCTATGAGAGACTAATTCCATAAGAATCTGAGATTTCAAACTGTATCACCACAGAGGGGTAACCTTGAAAAGCCTTTTCTACCTGGGCTTTGTTTTTTCTTTATTTTCCCTGTGCCTGGCCAGGTTTTGATTGTCTGTCTGTATCTTTAGCCAAGTCAGGGCTTTAAGGAAACATTTCTAAAACTGACAAAAAAAATTTGTTGCAACATTTAGTGAGGGCTAAGGTCCTAATGCCTTCGGTGACCTTGAGAGATGCTTGCCTTGAGAGATGCCTTTTAGTAAAGCAGAGGGCTGTAGTAGTGATGCAGGAATAGAACTGTACAGAATTATACCCCTCATGCAAAACTACAAAAGCTGAGAGATGTGCTGGCAAAGCATCAAAAATATCTGTTACCTCGTCAGACAAAGTGAAATATCAGCCCAGGAGAGCTCCTGTCACTGCCTCTCCTGTGGTGGGGTGGGAAATATACTTAAAGGAGAGCAGAGGCACAGGGCCTCTCCTCCTGGGGTGAAGGAGGCTGAGAAGGACTCCTGGAGACTGGGAGTGGAACTTTATTTTCTGTTGTGTGTCTCCCACAGGCAAGGGTCTTACGAGAGTTCGAGCCTGGCCATTTGCACACCTTCTGGCGTAGCTGACATGGATCTGCATACACCTCCTTGAACTCCTGTTCCTTCTGAAATACCCATTTCTGGCACTTCTTTGCTTATCACCAATGCTAAATTTCCTGCCAGCATGGTCTGGTGCGGCTTGTTTTGGGCTGTTGACTGCAAAGACACACTAGTCTTCTACTGCTCTTCTAGCCATCACCACTGGAATTTGTACAGCCTTGTTCTCTGCTTTCCTGGAGGATAAATTGTGCCGACTCCTGACACTAAACTTGGTGATTTTCTTAAGTGAGGCATTACCCGTAAGGATGAATTTAATGCAAATCTCTGCCATGTTTTAAGTGCACTTCAGGGAGGAATGGTCGATTGATTTGGACAGATGATTTACATTTTACCAGCAGAGATTAAGGCATGCAGCGACCTCAAAGTTAACCCCCACAAGATGACTCTGCCTGGCTTTCCCTGAACATAGGGTGCTTAGTCTCCTAGTGCCGTATGTCTGTTGAGAAAAACACACATTGCAGGTGTCAATGGGAAGAGTTGAGGGCCTCCTGGTACGCACTGGTTATCTCTCCTGGATGGTGCCTGCTTAATATCTGGCAGACAGGACAAGTCTTTTAATTTGTGTCAGGGTAGTGATCTTTCCAGGTGTGAATAAGGGGCAAAAAAAATCTCCTTTAAGTTTCTTTTAAAAGATTAGAGAAAGAATAACTAAAATGCCAGTACAGGAGAAGCCAGATAATAAATAATTTACTATTCAAGTCCGGTACAAGTGCTTTATGTTGTAAGGACTTTTCTCAAATGGGAAATGAAATAATGAACAATAAAAAGTAAATTATGGTTTAGGTTTAGTATAAAGTGGCCTTTATGGTTGCCAGCTCATAAAAGCTCAGTAGGTGAAACACACCTCTGCACAGAACCACCAATAAATTCCATTCAGCCTCTTCTTTTGAGGACCGGTGTGATATACATATGTGATTTTCATTTTGTGAGCCTCCAGATGCCAGAAAGCCTAATTCTTGGCATGTTGTGGAGGAAAAGAAATCAAAGTCTAAGCTTCTTCAGCCATCAGGGGACGCGATGTTCATGTCCTCTCTTCCTCCTGGCAGCATCCCTGGCTGGGCCAGCCCGGTTGTCATGTATGTGACTCGTGTGCATGGTGCTGGCAAATGGGTTTGATCTCGGCTTGCTGTCAGTCTGCTCTTGTCCTCATCCCCTCGCTGGCAGTGGGTCAGGGCGCTCTGACAACCTGGGCTGGAGGAACGGCCAGCCCTTGGCTGCGTAGACTGTGGTCGTGGAGAGCGTCCTAAAAATCAAAGGGAAGTCACTGCCACAGGGGAGCAGGACCTCACTTGCATAAACCCCCTTTCTTTATGGATAGCTCTGCAGCTTTCTGAAGGCGAGCCCTTAGGATATGCCTTTAGAATTCCTCCACAATAAGTTTTAACCTGAATGTGTGGTTACAGTGCTGAGCTAAACTGGCTTATGGGAGAGTGGTGCTGTAAAGTTTCTCTGTCACAGCTTTGCTACGACACCCAAGGCAGCAGCTCTGCCCTCACTTCTCCAAAACAACATTCATCACATGCAACCTTCACGCAGAAGCCACTATTACTGTAAACACAATCACATCCAGTTAGTAGGGTTTGATGACACTGGCTGCTTCTTACGGCTCTGTTTCACATTGCGCTGTAAAATAAACACTTCCTAAGACTTTAAATGTGAGCTGCGGCACCTGTCTCACGTCTGTGCACCCTGGGATCTGGAGTGGGACAGATGTCCCAGGAAGGGCTGAATTGCTCTGGCAAGGTGTTGAGTCTCTCTGGTTTACATTGTCCTCAGGAGAGGGCCTCAGGGCCTTTCAGTGTTAAGCTTTTCTGAGCACCTACACTTGTTGCATGTTCATCTGCAGTAATTAAGAACTCCTTGAAATGTTGTGTCTTTACAACAATAACGCATACAGTGCATGACCAAAGTGCAAATGGCTTCAGAGGAGGTTAAATCACTATTTTTCCAATATTAATATTAATGAGGCTGAGCATTTACATTTGTGGCAAATCCTCTTGTAGCATCAACGCCCTTTGAGGATATTTCTGTAGATAAATGAAACATTCCCCTCCTTCCCTCACTACTTCTGAAAACGGTGTCACTCAATGCACCAATAGATCAGCAGTTCCCATTAATCTGTGAAAAGGCAGAGCTCAGAACAAGCGCTTTTTGACATAATTAAAGCTGACACTGCCTACCACCATTCCTGGAAGAAGTACTAGCAGAGTTTCATTAGAATAAGTAAATACAAATAGACTTCACCCTGAACAGTCGTCTTTGTTACAAACAAAACCCATTAGTTAACAAGGAGAGTCTGGAGCAGGGCTGAATTCACGCGATCTCAAAGCCCGTCTCATATTTAATTTATAACCTGATGATTAATTCAGTGATTAGCTAATTCACTTGCAGTGATTAATTTAATTCATGTCTTCAGGCTAATGTTTAAGAAAGGAAAAAAGCCCAGCTCAGATAGATGCACATCAATGTCCTGATGATTAAAAAATGATAATATAATGCCCTGGAGAGCAAAGGAAAAAGGGAAGATTGAGGGAATTGGTGACATGATCAGGTATAAGTTCTTGCCTAAGCTGTAGCTGTACTTTTTAGCTGGGATGTTTAAATGTGTCAGCTATTCTAATGATCAATGGTTTGAAAGATGAATCTAAGGGCCTTTCACTGTAGCTTTCCACCGTGTATTTTGAGAATAATGCTGCTTTAGAGCAGTCCTCCAGTTCTGCTTTTCTCTCACTTGTTTTGCCAGCTGCCTGCCAGCTCCCTTCCCTTTCAGCAATATCCTTCTCATGCCTCACTAAATTGTTTGATGAAAGCACTTGGTACTTCTTAAATCCAGGCTGTTTTTTTCTATTTCCAGCAGGATTTTCCTCATCTTTTGATGCAACATGAAATGAGGATGATTTGGGGGACTTTTCTGTATTAGGCAAACTTTTCCCTTTTGGGACAGTATTGCTTTTACTGTTTGTGCCATCACTTGGTAATGGAGAGGATTGATAGCTCTTGAGGCTGCCCACAGGGCCTTCCTTTCCTGAACCACCATTGCTGTGCTTCTCTCTTTGAGCTGAAGAGCACACCTGGTATATCTCTCTTTTGTCAGGTCCACTCTTCTTTTCTGGACTACCAGCTTTATAGGTTGTTTTTTCATCAGGTGGCAGTGGTGATTGTTTCTTTTTGTCTCTAGTGTTGTTCTCTTGAGGCTTCACCAGAGAATTTGAAGATGGGGACCGGCACATGTCAGAACCTGGATCTTTGTTTTTATCTTTTACAACACTTGCATGAGGCTTTGTAGACCTTTCAGATAGAGTTTGTTGGTTTTCTCCTCCTGGAATATTTTTCTCAAGCTTTGCTGATTTACTCAAAAGCGGTAACTGGTGGTCCCCAGAACACTGATATTTATCTTCCTCTTTTACAGCCTTTGCTTCAGGTGACATGATGTCTTCTGATGTCGGTGTCTTTTGCCTCCTGTCTCCTGAAGTTTTTATTTCTTGGGACTTCACCACTTTATTTGAAGAAGGTGGCTTCTCAGAATTTGGATCTCCACCTCTTTCTTTTACAGCATTAGTATCAGGCTTCTTAAAACCTGCAGAAGGTGATGTTTGTTGCTTTTGTTCTGGTATATTTTTTTCTTGAGGCTTAACCAATGTTTCTGAAGATACTGGTTGGTACTTCCTGGAACTTGGAAATTTGTTCTTCTCTTTTGCAGCATTCATATCAGGTGTCATAAAATCTTCACATCTCGTATGTTGCTTTTCATCTCCTGGGGTATTTTCCTCATGCTTTGCTGATTTTCTTGAAGGAGGTAGCTGGTACTTCCCAGAATGCTGCTGCTCCTTTTCCTCTTTTACAGCTTTTATTTCAGGTGACCTGGTGTCATCTTCTGCTGGTGTCTTTTGCTTCCTCTCTCCTGAAGAGCTTTTTTCTTGAGGCTTCAGTGCTTTGTTTGAAGAAGATGACTGGGGCTTCTCAGAGGTATGTTTAGCCTTTTTTTCGGCTGACTTAGTTTCAGGCTTTACAAAGTCACCTGGTGATGTCTCTTTCTGTGTCTCTAAAGGGGACAATTTCTTGTTTTGCTTCACCAATGGGTTTGTTAATGGTATTTGATTTTTAGGATCACACAAAGTATTCCTCTCTCCTTCACAGCTCTTTTTATGCTGCACTGGTTCATTTTTCAAATTATGAGGGGCATTCTCCTCATTAGTGGTCTTATTGTCCCGCCCTGATGTATTTCTTGGTGGCATTGAATAATTCTTGAAGTTTGACTTGATGTTTTTTTCCTCTACATTGACATTTGCATGTTTTCTTGGTTCATTTGAAGAGGACAGGTAGTGTTCCCCGTTATTGCAGCAAATGTTTTCATCTACTGTCATATCATGTTCACGTTTCACAAAATCTCTTGAAGGTGTTAGATGCTTCAAACCTTGCCTAGTATTTTTCACTCCTTGAATGTTGGCATCATGCTCTGATGAAGGCAACTGGGATGTTTGAGGTCTATGAGCATTCTTCTCATTTGAAGAGTTATTGTGATGATCCACTGTATCACTTGGTGTGAATACTTGTTCCTCCTCAGATTTGTGTAAGACATTTCTCTTTTCTCTCTCCTCTGTCTCCATCCTATCACTCTCATGCTTCGTGTCATTATCTGATGAGACAAGCTTATCCTTTGTATGTTTGGAGACCTTATTACTACCTTTTGCATCCTTCTTTTGGTCTGAGGCCAATTCAGTTGATGAAGGAAACAGGTTCTCTTCCAGCATATCACTTCCTTGCTTTTTGTTGTCAGCTGAAGTTGGTGTTCGGTTCTTCTCCAAGGATAACAGGTGTTTTCTTGCTAGTGTGGTTTTATTTTCCTGTTTTCCTGGCTTCTTGGTTGAAAGTGAAAGACAGTTCTCAAACCTCTGACATGTATTTGTCTCATCAGCTGTTGAATTTTCATTTTCTGTTGCATGATTGGGGGACAACACTTGGTTCTTAAAATCACATGCAGTTTTCTTTTCCACCGTCATATCGCTCCCACAATTTGTCAACTCATCTGAACAAGGTGGTGGATGCTTCTCAGAGCCATGGCTGGCATACTCAACTCCCATGCCACCAGCTCCCTGTCTCACCAGATCAATAGGTGGAATGGCTGGCGGGTTTCTAAGAGTGTGATGGATTCTTTGTCCTGCAATCCCACTCATTGGTGTTGGTAAAGGGGTTGACAAGAATAACTGACAAGACTCAGAGTCAGGCCAGAGCATCTCATCTGCAGTGTTGTCTCCACACTCAATAAAAGCTTTGGATGGCTTGTGACAGGTCTCCAGGTCAGTCAAGGTACTCCTGTGCAGGGCTTGATTGTTTGCATGATTCATCATTTCGTTTGATGAAGATAATTTGTCCTTCCCAAAATCTTCTGTGATGTAGGAACTGTGCTTCACAAAGTCACCTGGCAAAGGGTTTTGTGTCTTTTCCAAGAGAGAAGAGATGTGGTCTTTTTCTGCAGCACAAGGCTTATGCTCCTGGGTCTCATTTGAGGAGAGTATTGGTTTGGTCTGATTTACATCTGGATTTGATATGTCAGCATTGGAATTACCGGAGTTATTTTGTGGGCTGGGCATTTGAGGAGGCTGTGGCTGCTCGGTTTTGTATTCATTTTGCATTTGACTGTTGGGTGTTATATTCTCCTCTTCTGTTTTAGTTGGGACATCACTATAATTTTTTCTAGCAGTAGAGGATATTTTGTCTTCAGTGTGATTTTTCTCTCCTCCTTTGGCCTCCTCAGAACATCTGTCTCTTAAACCTGGTGCTTCTTTTTGGACTATCGGTGTCTTTTTGCCAGAAGCCGGTGTTAGGAGAGTTATCTGTTGATCCTCCATTGGAGGCTCAACTTTACAAGACACCTGAACTTCTGGAGAGTGAAATGACAGAAGGTTTTCCAGTGCTTTCTGTTCTGGAAAACATTTTTGGCCTGCAAAGAAAAGATCCTCTTCTGGCTCTGTGAGCTCTGTGTCAGCTTCCTCTGAACTGTATACGTACATAGTTATTTCAGGAATTTCACCTCTTGTAGTACCCTGAGGACTTTGTTCATAGGATCCTTCAACTGTTCTAGAGTAAGGTGAATTAGGAGGTGGGCTATCTTCCTTAACAAGTTGCATTGCATTGGTAATCCCCAATAGTGAAGATGTCTCAGGTTCAGCTGACATGTTATTCCTGTCACAATCTAGACTATGTTCAGACAAGGGAGGAATGCAGTCTTCAAGAGCTTTGTTTTTACTGGTAGTAGAAGAGCTATTTAGATTAAAATTAAAGTCAGGACCTTGCTTTGTGGAATCTATTTTAGCCTCTGTGGAATCTATTTTAGCCTCAGCATGGTTCTTCCCATCAGACATGGCTTTGGATGCCACCAGTAACTCTTCTTTGTCCTCCCTGTCCTGTTCTGCATTTGCTGATGTTTTGTTCTCACCAGGCTTTCTGTCGGACCCTCTCTTTTCTTTCAACGGTGTGTCATGACAAGGTAGCTTCGCAGCATTATTTTTCGACCAGCTCCAAGGATGGTTAATTTCGGTAGCAATGCTGAGTTTGGGCACCGGGACTGTGGAGCACACTAAATATTGGGACTCTGGGCTGTTTATACCCGTGGCTGTCATTGCTGCTGTGCGCAGTACTCTGACCTCTGGCTTACGAATAGTTTTTCTGCTTGGGAAGTTTTTATTCTTTTTCTCACCTTTGCGCAAGAGCGATGCTTTGACATCTGCGGCTGAGCAGAGAGCACTTTGTTCAAACTGCTCCTTCAGTTTGGACAGCACTGAACTCTTGTTGACTATTTTTGGCAAACCACTGTTTGGCTCCTTCTTTTTACAGCTGGGAGACTTCTCTTTGGCTTCTTTCTCTTCAGCAGCTAAAAATTTCTTCAGGATGTTCTTCACTGTGTTTTTCCCACTCATGTTGCTCCACTTGGCCCTCTCACTGGGTGCTGTGTCTGCATCTTCCTCTGCTGTTTTTCCATCTCCTTTCCTGTCTCTGCTTCTGTCCAGTTTGTTCCCCGCCCTGCTCATCCACATCTTCTCTTTAATGACCAGTTTGCCAACTTCTCTTCTTTTCTTAGTGTACGGCTCACGATTATTGTTTAGAAACCTGGACCGCAAGAGCTGAAATCTGGTCGGATGCTGGCCCCTGTTTGGATCTGGACATGGCTGGTTATAACTCACCTTGTTTTCTTTACCTTCTGTCCATTTTGTCCTCTTGTTGCTGAGCTGTGGATCGCCAGCTGCCAGCTCAGTGACGTACACCAGCAGGCTGCTGAGAACAGCAAAGGCCCCTTGCTCTGTTGCCATTCTATTGAGCTTCTTCTTCAGCACCAAAGGGTCTACCAGCATCTTATCATCTCCACAAAAACGTGTGCTTTTGGTGCTGTGCAAGAGAAAACATGAATGTTCTTTTCAAGTCATCAACATTGCCTTTACCTCCTTATTTTGCTTTAATGGCATGCTGCTGCACATAAAATGGAAAAAAATACTTTAATTTAAAACTTCTCAAGAGAGTTGTTGTTAGTGGCCTGTTAAAAAGCATGCAAAGTGCTTTACAAGCTTTGTGAGGCATGGTGTAGTGGGAGCGCACAGGGCTTCACACAGTCCCACACAGCACTGTCGGTTCTGTCTTCTGTGTTTTTATGGGCTATGCTAGTTGGGGTGACCACATCTCCTCTGTGCCACTTCTTACCCATCTACTATTACCGTGTTGTAATGCCAGAGCAACAGCGAAGGTGTTTTCCTCTCCTACTAGGTAATGCGTAGGCAAAGATAAATAGGATGAGAACACAGCAGGAGAACAAGGTTCTGCCTCTGGGTTTGTTGTAAGGGCTATAACAACAGGTTCAAACCATTAAAACAAAAGATCAAGGCTGAGGAGCACAAGTGTGCCATTGATAGTTTTTTCTATTGGTAGGGATTAGAAATCAGTAGATACCTCTTCAGAATGAAAAAAACACCACAGGATTTGAATTATTTGGTTTTTGATAGCATTCATATCCCACATCAGGGTCACACTCTTAAATCTGATTTCTGAAGGGTAGCACGACAACAGCAACCCTGGCACTGTCCCATGTCTACAACTCCCTTTAATCTGAAGCAAGAAGGCTGGAATTTGGACCTATGCTTGAGTTTGAAGAATCAGGCCCTTAGACAGCTGGGGGTTTAGGCAATACTTTAGCTGGTGTGGATCAGTTACTAAATAAAATACTGAACTCAGCACAAAAGCTGAAGCCTGAGGTCAACAACAATAGATGGGGTTAACAGGGAAAAAAAACCCAAGAGGTGTCGGCTTTCTGACACCACGAAAATCTGGAAGGTCACTTCACCATGCAGTGAAATAGCTTCATGCACAGAATGCAGCCTGCATACCAGGAGGGGATTAATTTTTATGAGCAGAAGTGGAATAAAAAATTCTTCAAATTAAGACCACATGTAGAAAGTGAAGAAAGGCTGCAAAGGGGCTCATCCTTTAGGGAGTGTCAGCCTTGAAAGATTGGGGAAGGCCCAGCTGTGCCCCAACAGCTGGTATCCCATGGTCTGTGAAAGAAATTGGACCCGGCCCCCTACTGCGATATTATGGAGGCTGTTTGCAAAGTGGGGGGCTGGTCCTCATCCAGTTGGGTTGTGACATTTGGATTCCACTTGGATGCATTTCAACTGCACATATTGAAAATTACATCCCTCAGCAGTGGGATGAAGTTGCCATCTTGAATGGAAGAAAGTCTATTTATAATGACTTTGTAGATATTTTTAAAGACCAATAAAAGAGAAAAGCATGACAACTGGCCAATGTCTAACGTGACAAACAATACTTTGTAGGTTTTGATTGAGAATAACCACATTTCAGCATAGCACAGGTGCATACTCCCACGTGCACAGTGTGGTGACATCCATGTTTTCCCTTACTGAACTAACCACAGCCAAGGAAGCAAGGCTCCCATGTTATACCAAGATCCCTTTTTGTCACAACTATGGGATTTTTCAGAATAAAAAAATCCCAGAATTCAGGATATAATTGAGGCTAAAAATATCCTGGTTCAGTCTCCCTCCTATAGCCAGTCTGCTGATATGTAGACTGAAATCTTGCCATGGCAGAAAACCTCTCCTCCCCAAGAAGTGCCTGGTGTATTCAGAAACACATGTGGGGCCATCAACGAGTGTGATTTGGGGTTGTCTCTGATCTCTTAGAACAGCAGTAGAACCAGATGCCCTGCTTACTTCTCTCTTCTGGACTACTTTGGATACAATAAATGGCCACAGTGAAATATGGACTAGTTCTGCTTTCAGTGAGGTCAGCATAGCCAAACTACTATTGATTGTGAAGGGAAGAAGGGCAGACCCTCTCTGCAAGGAATATTCACAGTAATTAGTCACTCATAAACTGTAAAATTTGAACCGCTTCATTAAAAGGTTCTTCTTTTCCATGTTAGAGCATTTTTATAGGATGCTTTCTGAAATATAGCATTTATGGGAATACTGCATTGCCTGAAGGACCAAGACATGTTGTGTGGGTCGAGTGTTCGATCCATATTCACTAGCAAGCAGCAACAGATGAGCAAACAGCTATGGCACTTGTTTAGGGCGTCTGCAGTTCTTCCAAGATGACCTCACCTACAAACCAGCATCATGACTGTGTAAATCTGAAATGTGTTCTGTGCAAGGGCTGTGGTACAATGTCACTATATTCTGAGACTGCCACAGAAAATGTGTGTAATAATGGGACTGCATTGTCCCAGTGTTTGGAAAACACCATGCTTCCACCTTGGGGAAGGAGGGAAAAGCTGGAGGGTTCCTCAGGCTTGGGAGCATGACCACCATTTTCAACAGGCCAAGACATCATCCCTAATAGATCTTCACTAACTTTTCCCAAGTTGCACCCTGTTGTTCTTAAACCATGTGACCTACCGATGAAATGTAGTCACCTCAACTACAGATCGTCAACTCTAGTCCCACATATGGCCACGAGGAACTGGGCAGGTACCCCTTTGCACAGGGGGAACCCCATGCCAGAAGAAGTCACTTCCCAGCAGTGTGAGTTACGCTGGATGACAAGGCGGATACTCAGGCTCCTCTCTGGTGCTGTGAAATGGCCTAGCATGGACGTCAGCCTCCTCGCCCCTCTCCACCTCCAGAGATGCTGGTTTTCTCTGTTTTTAATGTGTGTGGTGCTGCCTCGGCGTGCTGCTGGTTTCTGGAAGCGCTGCTGCATGGCTTTCAGTGTCTGGAGGACAGACCGCTTGGTCTCCAGAGAAGCCAAGGCCAGCTTCAAAAGTTCCCTGTCTTCTTGGCCCACAAATAATTAAGATGCGTAAGACAGGCAGTTTAGTTATTTATTTATAGGTTCCTTGGTGACACTTATCATGGCAATATCTGAGTGGCAACAGCCTGATATGCTAATGGGCAGCAGTGCAACCTTATCCCGCTGGCTGGCCCATCTGCAGCGGACACTGCCGTGTCGCGGAGTGGAGGAGAGCTGACACACCGCGGCAGAGCGAGCAGAGCTGGTGCTCTCCCGCAGCCTTGCCCACACCCTCCCACAGCGATGCATTTCCACTCTGTCAGGGCTCTGGAGGCTTCTGAGCAGCGGGGGGTGGTGGCATCCTGTGGCATTTGCTAAAAGCATACTGCTGAAGGAGTTTTTGGTTTACTGTCTCTGGTGTGGAGAAGGCCCTGCCTCTTGACCCTGAATTTCATGTTAAATATCTGACTACCATTTTGCACAGCCTGGCAACATGAAGGACCAGCTGCTGCGGGGGCAGTGCTCAGGACAGGGCTTGGGCAGGAGGAGGCAGCACTATGGAGACTTCATCGAAATACAGGAAAACATGGAAAAACACTGTCTGACTCACAGAAGCTGCCAAAAATTGATAGATTGCTCTGACTTGCTGTTGGTTGGCTCTGGGGAAATGGCCATGAACATGTGCGATGCTGCATCCTGTAGGCCCCCTTGTTCCCAGGCATCCCAGTCACTGCCCGGGTCTGTGTGGTGTTTGGTTCAAAGATCTGCCCATAGCTAAGGAAGGCAACAGGGAGCAGCTCTGCCTGCTTGGACCAATGCACAGGTCTTTTTAGTGTTGTCAGTGAAATGATGATCAACATGTTGCTCAACAACTGCAGAAAAGGTGCTTTACAAGTTCAGTCTCTGGGAAATTACTTTTAAATTAGATTATCTTATTTGTCTCTGAAACAAACTTGGTCCTCCCCAGCCTGGATAGAAGGTAAAGTGGGAATAGTTACGAATGCTCTTCATTCTTCTTGTGACTTCTTTTTTTTTCTAAAGGAAGAGGAAAAGCCAAAATACTAGAGAAAAGCCTACCTTATGCAGGATATGTTCTTCTCTCTTCTCTATTGCTGAATTTATTACAGGTATGCTAGAGACATCCTAAGCTAGAAGGAATGTTTTTACACAGTCTTGGTACTCTCTTAAATCAAAAGCCAAAAGCTACTGACACAGATGCTCCTTTTGGTTTAACATATCTCCAAAGCAAACAAGAAAGCACCTTGCAAAGCTGGAAAGAGAAAACATGCTAAAACAACAGTGTGCGAAGTAGCTTGTAGTACAGAAAACCTTTTCATATGGATATTGTCATGCAGGCTGCTATTCATAATGACAGGGATCACCTGCTCCTCTTTCTGCCACATAGCATCCCAGTGACGATTCCAGCAATTGCTTACATGGAAAAAGGAGTAGGAAAGTACTTAGGTATTTTTAGCTATCTTTTTAAAAAGCAGTTCAGCAGCTGGAGAAAGACAGGAGAAACCAACACCATGTAGGCAATCAATCCCACAAGAGGTTAGAAAGTGCAATGTAGACCTCAGTTCCTGAACTTCTGAGGTAAGACATAAGGTTGGACACTGTGGGGACAAATTCATTGCTGATTTCTTCTGTGTCATTTCATTGAGGATTCCAGATTTGTGCCTGTGCTGCTGTGGGGGCATCAGAATCTGTTTTACTGGGGTCTACTGTTTACTTTGTTTGCTGTATGCAACTCTTAACAGAATTATAGTTTGTGGATTTTACTGAAAAATAAATTTTAAAAAGAATTAAGAAAAAGAAAAAAGGAAAAGAGGGAAAACAAATAAAAAGGAAAAGAAAAAGGAAAAGAAAAAAGGAAAAGGAAAAGGAGAAGAAAAAGAAAAAGAAAAAGAAAAAGAAAAAGAAAAAGAGAAAAGGAAAAGGAAAAGGAAAAGGAAAAGGAAAAGGAAAAGGAAAAGAAAAAGAAAAAAGAAAGAAAAAGAAAAGGAAAAAGAAAAAAGAAAAAGAAAAAGAAAAAGAAAAAGAAAGAGAAAAAAAGAAAAAGACAAAAAAATAAGTGGAAGAAGAAGTTGGGGAGGTGAGGTCAGACAAGACAAGGCAAGACAAGGCAAGGCAAGTGAAAAAAGGAAGAAAAGTGAAAAGTAAAAAAGGAAAAAGGTAAAACAGTTGTAACTGTTTTCTTCCTAGAGTTTTGGTGGTGCTCAGACCTGTGAAATGTATCACAGCCTGACTGCTGACCTATTAAAACTGCTTGAAGACCTCAGCCAAAAATTCTGATACTGATACAGCAACATATAATCTCCTCAATCTAAAAATAAAGAATGATACTTAGAAAATAGTATAAGATTAATTTATTTACAAATATTTCAGACCATTATACTTTAAAAAAACATTTTGTTCTGAACACTGAAGAATTATAAAAATGTAATTCAGAAATTTTAGATGCATTGATGCTTTGCTGTTCCTGGGGGTATTTTTAGTGTTGGCTTTTCCTTTTCTGGAAGCTTCTAATGTAACAATACCTTACACCACAGTGCTGATGCGGGGATCAGAGTTCCATTAAAAGCTAATCCGTGAGACATTAGGTTTACAAGTGTCACAGACACATTAGATTTGAGAACATGGAGGAACAGCAGTGGTGAAAGGATTGTCAAATATACAGAGAATATCCCCATTAGTTTAGCAGGAAAGCATTAGTTCTGAAAATTAATTTTGTATGTGTAATTACTGGTCACAGATGTTTAGAAAGTGGTATTATAGCAAGTTAGACTGAAATCAGTCAAAAGAGGTTTTATTTTTTTTCTGTTTGAGATTATCTCACTGGTTTAAGCAGCACTCTTTATACTCAGAAATCCCTACATCTGTAAAAAATCCACAAAGACCGTAAATATCTATATCAGCTTTGAATAATTCAACTATCTTTTCTTGCACACGATCTACATACAGCCTTTCAGACTAACTCTTTGTCTAATTAGGCTAACTAATTCCTTCGCTATGAATGGCAGTCAGTTATCTACAGGGTTTGATATAGTCTTTATAGAAAGAGAAAATGGCAGAAACTGCTTTACTTTTCCTCCATGGATAGTCGGTAAAGATTCTCGCCCAAGTACTCCAGCCTCTCCCTTTGTTCCAGGTCCTGGTACAAGCCTTTGGGGACCTTGCTCAGGCCGTAAACCAAGCCGTACAGGCAGCCAGCTATAGACCCAGTAGCCGCACTTTCTCCTGCAGGTTTAAGCACAGTTGTAATGGTTTCTTAGTGTCACCTTCATAAACAAAACTGAAAACTACGCCATGCAGACGAGGAAATATTATGCCGCAGATGGAGCATGCCGAGGGCACGTTGGGTGAGTCCCAAAGGCTTGCACCATCCTGTGTCCTGCCTCTGGCAGTGCCAGGTGAGGATGCCCAGGGAAGAGAACAATGCCAAGGCAAGCATGCGCTGATGCTGCTGCGGCATTTGCTCCTGGGCTAGGAGCTTATTTGGTTTGGGGAAAATCCACTCCAACACAATAGCTCTTGCAAGCAGCTAGCCATCTCTAGGAAAAAAGGAGAGAAGAGTAGTTGCAGGGGTCCCTGCTACATGGCAAACATCCTGGGTTGGAGGCATTGCACATGGCATTGCACACATTTGAAAACATCTAGACGTGATGAGTTGCACTGATGCTCTGTGCGGTGCCCGAGGGCTTGTGCCTTCTGGGCTCTACAGTGAGGGGCTGTAAGCTCTCTCAGTTTCAGCATGCACAGTTAAAAGGTTGCATTGCCAAAGGCACCACCTTTTTTGGGGGGGGGAAGATGCCAGCCTCTTACAAGGTCATATTGGATTTACTTTTCATGCGCCTCTCAAAACTGTGAGGCTTAGATGGAGCAACATTTGAAAAGCAGCGTGAACGGCTTGTGTGGCAGCTGCCGCCACAAGAAGGAGGCTTAGGGGGCAAAACCGGGATGCAGATACAACAGGCAGCATGGCAGATTGGCCAACAGTGGCAGTGACATCCAGGAGGGCTCTATGGGGCTCCTCACCTCCATGGAACATGGAGCGGTTGCAGAGCTCTGTCCAGTCCCCGCCGCAGCCCAGGAGGGCATCGTAGGCGATCATGGGGGCGTCGTGGCCTCGTCTTCCTCCCCGGCCTTCCGAGCTCCACCTCCTGTATGTCTGCGGAAGAGACAGCTGTGTCAGGGCAGGGCACTGGAAAGGGGGACATGGGACAGGTGCGCTGGGCCAGCTTCCCCCTTGCTAGGTGGGAATAGCTTGTCCAGCAGGGAAAGGGCAGTAAGGCAGAGGCGCTGCCTGCACAGCCAAGAATGATAAAAAGAAGGTCAAGGTAGATTCCAACTTCACACCCTAGAAATTCCTTATTATTTAAAAAAATTAGGCTTGGTAAGGACTTTGCCAGTCCTCTTCCTGCCTCTTGGATATATTATCAATTCCCCTTGTCAAACATTTACAAATGTTTCAACGAGCCAAGTTTTATGTGAGGGGTGAAAAAGTTCTGATTCAATAACTTCTTTAGGGGCTCAATTTCAGACTATGTTAATTTAAGTCCCCTTCTCTAACTTTTTTCTTGCCAAGACTCTTCTCTCCTTTTCTGCAAGCACTTGTTGTACAAAAGGAAAAATAATTTGCAAACATAAAAACCATTTCTTCCTCAGGTGAAGAAAGAAGAAATAAAAACCCAAAACCCACAGCAAGGTTTGCAAAGAAAAATCAGATTTTTCTCTAGAGGAGGTACCTCTAGAACTCACTTTTTCCTGCCCCAAATCCCCAAATTAACTCAACACTGATTATTTTGTAGTAAAAAAACCACTCCACTTTGAAGGAAAGGGGCAGCTTTATTTCCTGAAGTTTAAGTTACAGGATGGTAAGTTGAATTGTTGCTGCTTGGCTGGCTCTTGGCTTCTGCAGCACGTATGAAGAGTTTGCATTTCTATCTATTCACTTGCACCTTGGCCATTACATACTTGGTTGTGTTTTATCTGCATATATGTCAAACAAGGCAGAGTTGGACTACAGCTCCACTCTGCTGCTTGCTTTGTTATTTTCTTTTTGCAATCTAGAGAGAGTATTTTTGTCTTTATGCTGTCCTCTGCCACATGCAAACTTTCCAGCCTTATTGCTGCTGTTTGGATGCTGGTGGAGCAGCACTGACATGTGTAACACTACCAAAGGCAAGAGGACTAAGCGCGGAGCTGCTATTCTGGGAGCCCAGGCAGGCGGCTCAAGTGTCGCTCCATTTAGCCCTCAAGATCGCTGATGCTCTGCACACATCTGATGTCATCTCGCCTCGCTGAAACAACTTTACACTAGGGATAGCTGTCCTCGGGACCAAGCCTGGGGGGACTTAACTGCACCAAGGTAGCATTTCTCAAGGCTTTCAAAAGTGCAACCTCTTTTTGACTCCTGCGCCTGTGTGCAGCCCTGCGATGTGGCACCAGCCCAGCTCCCCTAGGGCGGGTGAGGACCTTGTGCATGGACAGGGGTGTCAACACACACTCTCTCCTGCTGAAGGCACTGAGCTGCTGCCAAGCCCTGGAGGTAATTCACGTTCCCCCTCCTCGTTGTAAACCCCTGCAGTCAGTAATTACAGCTGTCTCTGTCTTCCTCACCCTCCAGGAGCTGACCCACTGCTGGTTAGTGCTCCTTTTCCATCCATTTTTTTTTCCTTTCTGGGTCCTTTCACAGTGCTGGTTTAAGCCATTCCATCTTAAAGGGTTGAGATCCTCACAGTCTAAGTGGTCTGGATGAATTTGGTTTGGTTCCTTCTTGTTTTCTTGCATGCCATGTCCAGCACAAAAACGCAAGCAGGGCGAGTGATTTGCAGAAACAAGGCTGATCCTGAGTGTGGTTCAGTTTCTGCCTATTCGCTGTGTATCTAGCGTGTTCCAAATGTGTTTCATTGAAAAATTACTTATCCTACATCAGCTGATTGCCCAAGCTGTATTCACACATCCAAGAAGAGGTTATTTGTCTTTTATCCCTACATTTCTAGTAGGGATATCTCCAAATTTAAGCTTTATGCCTGCTTATACAGAATGTGGTCTTTGCTGCTTAGCATTTTGAGGTGTAATTTTTTATAGAGGGAAGTTGCCTTTGCACCGTATTTATGTCAATTCAAGCCATGAGGGCTTAACATTGACACTCCTGCAGCTGGCACATGGCTGCAGAAAGGTGTGCCTGGTGGAGCAGGAACATGCACACAAGTGACCTGTAGCCAACAGCGGTGCCAGATATTGGTGTTTTATTAATTGCTTGTAGAAAGGAAATCAGCTGTATCACCAGCAGGAAGCATCCAGTTAGTTTGGAGGGAATGCAAAGGAAAGCACTCCTGGGAAAAAGGCAGACAGGATGGTTACCTTCTCCTGCTTTATTCTTTCCATGGCTATAAACACTCTTGACTTATAAACAAAGTCTCTTGACTTTCTGTCAAGCTGTGATCTCTGGCTGGAGGCGGAGCTTGAGGGTCAAGTAACATTTTCATTTACTGTGCATCAAAATGAGTAGCTCAATAGGCCAAATTAGTTGGGCTTCGGCAACGATGATAAATTTTGTTTCTGTGTTAGGAATTAATGCATTTGTCTCTTGAAAT